>CM076575.1:1639689334-1639876302 GCA_034641835.2 Pinus albicaulis | reverse complement strand
AGGCCTTACTTCTTGATGGTCGGTTTGGCAATGGCACAAGCAGTGCAGGATCTAATGTGCTTCTCGACATCCTTTCGAAGGTTCGGCCAATAGAAATACTTCTGTAGTATTGCTACTGTTTTCTCGACCCCGAAATGCCCAGCGACTCGATTGTAGTGTGCTTCCCATATCATCTTGGCACGCTCGCTTGAAGGAACACAAAGGTGTCCCATGTGACATAAAAGTGCATCTTGGAGGTGAAAATTTGGAACTTGCGTACCCCCCAGGAGTGCCTTGTAAGTTTGGCCGAATTCTGGGTCACTCTCATAGAGAAGCGGCCAATCAGAAGTCTCGTGCCCACAAGCGTTGAGTACAGTGGTGAGTGCCACGATCGGTGGTCGGCTGAGGCAGTCTGCAACATGATTGGTGCTACCCTTCTTATACTTGATGTTCAAATGAAACTGTTGCAGATATGTAGAACAACTTCTGATGGCGATCATTTTGCAACTTCCCTTGTGTCTGTATGAACTGCAGGGGCCTGTGGTCTGTATGGATGATTGTTTCCTTCCCCAAAATGTAATGCTTCCATTGTCGACAAGCTTGCACAATGGAGTACATTTCTTTGTCATATGTGGGGTACTTTCGAACTGTGTCAGACAATGTCTCACTGTGAAATGCCACTGGGTGTCCCTGTTGAGTAAGAACTGCCCCAATAGCATAGTCAGAGGCATCTGTCTCGATCTCAAATGGCTGTTGCAAGTCTAGTAAAGTGAGCACTGGGGCAGAACAGAGGCGGTTTTTCAGTTCTGTGAACGCCTTCTGTTGAGGTTCTGACCAAAAAAATTTTGCTCTCGCTCCTCCCTTGGTGACTTGACTCAAGGGCCAAGTGATATGAGAGAATCCCAACATGAACCTCCGATAGAAATTAGCAAGACCCAGAAAGCTGCGAAGCTCTTTTATAGTGGTTGGGGCTGGCCAATCCCGAATGACTTGGATCTTGGCTGGATCCACATGCACCCCCCTTTCATCAATAATGTATCCCAGATATTGAACCTGGGTCATGCCAAAAGTGCACTTCTCCAAATTGGCACACAACTTGTGTTGCCGCAGTGGTTGGAGGACTTGTCGGATGTGGTGAAGGTGCTCTTCCCAAGTCTGGCTGAAGATCAGAATATCATCCAAGTACACCACTACAAATGAGTTGGTGAATGGCCGCAAGATGTCATCCATCATCCTCATGAAGGTGGCGGAGCATTTGTCAACCCGAAAGGCATGACCAACCATTCGAAAAGGCCTTCCAAAGAGATAGCCGTAGGAGGTGGTACCTCTGGTATACTGTACAACTTATTTCCCAAATTAATAATAACATCACGAGGTCGAGACTCATACACAGCATGATGCTTCCACAAGTATGGTTGTCCTAATAATACATCATAAACATCAATAGGAGCAACATCACATAATACCTCATCCGTGAAGGGCTTGATGCTATAGGGAAGGCGACACTGCTGGCTGACGCGGAGATCTCGTCCTTAGTGAAGCCACCCGATGGTGTATGGATGTGGGTGAGCTGTGGTCGGCAAGCCCAACCGCTTCACGGCGTCTACTGAAATGAGGTTCTTTTGGCTCCCATTGTCGACAATGAACTGTACCAGGGAGCCCTTTACCCACATCTGGGAGTGGAAGAGACGTTCCTCCTCCTCTGGATCTTCCGGTTCCTCCTTCTGGATCTTCATAGTGGCAACAGTGGCATTGGGCTCCACATCAATAATTTGTTTCCCTTTATCATTCCCCTTTTTAGGTTCTGATTCAGAGTCAGAGCATGCATCTGACTCAGAAGCCTGCATCTTCGCCACTAGCGACTGCTTGGCCCGACACTCACTTGTGTTGTGAGTGGAGCTCTTATGGAACTCGCACCACTTTCCCGTGTCCTTTTTTGAATTTGCGGTGTTGTTATTTGCTTGTGGCTTTGACAGGTTGTCTTGAGTCGCCATGCCTTGGCTCTGTCCTTTGTTTTGTGGTTTGGGAGCACCTTTCCCTTGCTTTTGATTCGCAGATCCAAAGTTTCGCTTCTTCTGTTTGAATTTCTGCTCAATCTTGGCAGCATATCGGTATGTCGTACCAAGCGAGGAGATGTCGAGGAACTTCATTTCCTCCTAAATGTATATGTGCAGACAACTGCGATACTTTAGCACTAGATGTTTCTCTAAATATTTGATACCCAACTTGGTGCGTAGGGTATGGAACAGATTCGTTAGCTCATGCACATCTTGATCCCTTTTTGGTCGCAGCGTGGTCCATTGTATGTACTTGTCCTCATAGCTCCCCATGAGATAGTATTTTTCCTTGATGGCGTCTCGAAAATAATTCCAAGTGGGTACGGCCAAGAACAGAGAGGGTTTTGTCTCGTCCTTTTTCTCACAGTGGGTTTCCCACCAGTCCTTGACATGGGGGGCAAATTTGAGGAGTGTATGTCAAAAGCAGGATAGGTTCAAAGTCCTTACCTGATCTTAGGCTGCACTTTGGTTTCTTTCATTTCACCTCACCTCTTAATGTTTCCATCTCACTACCTATCTAAAGAGATCCTACTGACTTGCCATATGAAAACCCTTGGGTGGTTGTTATGCAAGTAAACCCTTTTATGACTCCATAGCCCAATGTATTGGCACTTCTCTTGACCTATTTTCCCATGCTGAAACTTCCTGCTACTCTGTTCCTCTTCCATTTTCATAACCTTCTTAGCTAATGATCTCCAACCAAACAAAAAAATCAAAAACCCTTGTGCTTCATACCTAGCCTAATACCATAATCTGACCTTAAAGATATATCATTATTTGCATTTATAGAGAGATACCACTCTGGATCTAGGAGGTCTAGATCCTGAGATCTAAAAGTGGTTTGATGTTGTCTCATCATTTGGTATTGCCAAATCTGCCAAATCATGGGAACCACAACATAATGGCGACTTTTCTGGGGAAATACCACTTAACCTTGATTTGGTATTCTATTGCTGATGGTCGACAAAAATCTTCATTAAAACATTGAAAATCCTCCACCTGGCGACTCCACAATTCCTAATAGAGCTAATGACTCCACTGGTAGAAGACTCTGAACTGGTTGACCAGATACAGTGACCTCTTTCCTAATTTACAAACATGGATCCAAATATAGACAGAGTAGCAAAGCTAAATGTTTTAGTAGATAGATTGATAGGACTGATGTCCATACTTGGTGAAAGAATAACAGAGAGGTATGGGGCTAATTCAAATGTAGACGATCTAGAGCAGTCCATGCCTTTTCCAGATCGAGAACAAACTCAGCCTCTGAAAGAATTTGACAATGAGAAAGATATGCATGATGCTCAAGACTTTATAGAAGATGATGAGGAATATTTTCAAGAACTTCCTAATTGCCTACCTATGTCTTGTACTATGCTGATTAGAGAATATCATGACTGAATGGAAAGTATTTATAGGGAGCAGTGCTTAGAGGAAGTAAGTAGCCACCTAGAAAACACAGAACCTGATATGGATGAATAACCAGCACATAGAGGAACTCTTCCTCTAGATCATAACCCATCTCCGATTACATAAGAAGAGTGGCATCCTGATCATATAGAAGAAACAACTCATGAGCCTTGTATCTAGACTAGATGTCATAACAATCATGAGGAGTTGTTTGAAACAGAAAAAGATCAGGAAATAGTAGAAAACCTTCAAGGTTTCTCTACAAGCTTAGGTGAAGATCCCCTAGAAGAGGCTCAAGATGACATCCGGCCTCAAATTCAGTCTTCACAGGAAATAGAGATCTGCTGCACTTCTGCTCAAAGAAACACAAGAACATCTTCTCCTTTTAAAGAAGAAGAAATAAATCAAATCCTCAATAAGCAACATGCCTCTGAAATATTTTATAAAGCAAACACTCTTGCCCATTCATCTACTGAGCCTTGTTGTACAGATTTGGAAAGCCCCCCTGTAAATCAGAATGAAGAAAGATCTGCTGATAATACAGTATGTCTAATTGGTAGCATTACTTACTTTAATGATTTTCCTAAGTTTGATATGTCTGATGATGAGGTTCTCCAAACAGAATTAGATCTTGCAAGGCCATCATCAGTAGATTTGTGGGAAGAAAATCAGTTCCATCAACTTCAAGAAAGTAATGAGCCCATGCAGGCTATTTACGATAGTGATGGGGAAAGTTATGAAAGTCTAATAGCAGATGAAGATACATTGAATCTTCAGTCTGTTTTATCTCAAGACATCAGTAACCATTTTCATGTGACTGGAGATCAACAGCCTTTCATTTCAAAAGGTGAAGAGGAGAAATATGAAGAAATTTTTTAGTAGGTTGAAACCAAGGAATCTTCTCTTGAAAAAGAGGAAGAAAAGGAGCATACCCCTGCTGAACAATACATTGATATTTTCATAGAGCTCAGCCCACCAGATCAGGATATCTCAGAGCTACGAGAGGACAGCCCTGCAATATATGATGAGTCCTCCAGTTCAAAAAGCGATGAAGATGAGGAAGAGTTGTTTTCTCAAAAGAATCTTTTCTTTGATCCAGTGGAAGAGGAAGCAATCCTAGTTGAAGCCTACTTGCCAAATACTCACAACCATGTATCATTTCAAGATCCTTATGTTCATTTCCTGCAAACATTTGAAGAAGGATGAAAGGTCATCAAGAGCAGCTTGTTGCAGGGAACGAGAAACATTTTAGAAGCTGCTGTTAAAAAATAGAGAGAATGGGAGTGGCCCTGCCTATCCAACATGCTCAAAGAGATGAGCAGAAAATACCAGTCATGGGATCATCTGATTGACTGGATGTATTGGAAAAGAGAGTTTTTCAGCTAGACATGTAAATATTTCATGTTAGAGTAGGGTAGGTAGGAAATCTTAATAAAGCTTAGTCTGTGAGCATGTAGTTAGTTGTTTTTAATTTCTGCAAATTTTCAGTTCAAGTGCAGCTTGTCTTTATGCCTTGGACCCACCACAAATTAGATAGTCTAACCCTAGTTTGGTTGTGTTTCAATTTCTGTTTTAGAATGTAGAGAAAGAAATCTGCCAGATAGTTTAATCGTGGCAGATATTAGTTTAGGTAGAGAAGCTATGAGACCAACTATTTAATCTAGTCTCATGGATAAATAAGGGTAGCATTAGATAGGTTTATTTCCCTATTTACAAAAAATGATGATGTGAAAGGTCTGCAAGTCTAAATGCACCTTGAAGAAAAAATGTTAGGATAGTAGGATGGGTAGGCAGTTGTTTGGGGAAATGTTTTCTGCTGATTTAATATCCATCATGTTTGTGGCAGCTGATCAAAGAAGAAAGGATGGTCAAGTATTAGGCATCTGGCCTACTTCCAAAGATTATTTTCTGAGATTCTTGACACCTTCAAGAAGATCCCATCCCCATGTGGAGCCACTGTTAGCCACCTATAAATTTTTGACAAGCAAACAGGTGGCTAAAATTGTTTCTAAGTCTTCAAGAGATACATTTCCTTTGTAAACCTATCATTCTTGAAGCCTCCATGTGTTTTCTATCCTTTAAATAACCCTCATTGTTGTTTCCATGAAAGAACCCTACTGTTTTGTGAAGAAACTGCTTTCAAAAGGCCTTCATTTTCTCCATTTCAATCCCTACAACATTCCCCATTTATCACCTTTATTACCTTCTCAAAATTCCTCTCTAACCCTCCATTTAACCTCTAAATCCTCCTAAACCCCATTTTAAACCATATAATACCCTTTATTTGGTTTAAAGATCCTCCTTTGTATCTACCGGAACCCCTCATTTGGCTTAAAAAACACTCAATTTAGGCCTAAAACACTCATTTTTTCATTAAGGCCTTAAGCCCCTTACGGCTTAGCCCTTAGCCCCTTTCTCTGCATATAACTCGGTGCCCAGAACCAGGCGCTAATCGCAATAAGAGTTCCCTTTGTTCCGAATTTTCCTTTGTTCTTCATTTTATCCAATGCGATGGACCTTTTCTCTGCCAGTCTGCGATTAGATCTCCACCATCGATCTCTTCTGATCCGACGGCCAGCGCTAAATCACATCGCTCCATCGGCCCTCTAATTCACTCATTACTCTGATCCTCTGATTCAATCCTAACCGTTGAATCCACAAGAACCAACGGCCAGGATTCAATCGCGCTCCACCCTTGGGCCCTTCATCATTCCCCCTCCGATCTAATCTCGACTATTGATCTCCCTTCTGATCCGAGGGTTCGCATTCAATCGCAAATCACAAAATCAAAGACCTCGAAGCTTTGGCCTCTTTCCTTTCCTCCGATGCAAATAGATCTCCGCCATCCATTCCTATAGATCCGATGGCTCTCCTTCTTTCCACTCGTTTCACTTACCCCTTTGTCCTCCGCCTTTTCTTTTAAATCTCCACCATCTGATCTGTAGATCCTATGGTCAGGATTTAACTCGCCATTGACCCCATCGGCCTATTCCGCCTATGTATCTTACATCCTATTGTGTTTCTTCCACACCGTCGGATCTGAGGTCCCAGATCCAACGGTCACCATTTCGTTTCGTGTTTCTTCTGCGCCCAAGGTTTAACACTTCAAAAAAACGTGAAATGGGTGGGTTTGGTTTTCCACATGGAAATCAGTGTATGGTATCATGTTTTTTAGGACAAATTCTAAAACCACTTCAACGCTGCATGAAAATCATTCTGGTTTTTTTCCTTACCACCCTCCATAGCATAATTCCTATTTTAATCCCAACCGTTGATCTCCAATATTAGACGATCGGGAGATAATTTCATTCCCATCCATTTGTTATTTACCCATTCTATCATATGATCCCATCAAAAGATCTGGACCGTCGACTATTCTAATCCAGCGGCCCACATTATATCGTAGTTCATTCATTCCTCCATTCATCTAACCCCTTCAAAGACTTTATCGGACGATCTCCACCATATATCATCCCAATCTAACGGTCCCAGTTCATCCTCGCACCCACACTTCCAAAACAACTGGTTAGCTACTCTGACAATGTTTTTTCCACTTTTTTCCACTGCATCCATCTTTTCCCATCATCGCTCCTCCATTTCCATGAGCCTCTGAAGCAGCCATCCTCACTCCCTCAAGATTTTATAATGTGTTTATCATGTTTTGTAGGGTTTATAGAGGGGTGAAATCATTTTGTCTCTACAGTCACCGTAATGGTGATTTAGAGTGCAGAGAGACCATCACAAAAGCGGTAGAGAGTATCAGAGAAAGAACTAATGGATTAATGCTTAATGATTGAAGACTTAACGCATATAATCCAATGATTAAAAGGATAAAGGACATAGATAAGAACCAAAGATGATCAAGAAGGCCTAATGAAGCCTAAAGCACACATCAAGCCATATCAATGCTTTCATATCAGCAAAATTTTCTTTTTCCTTAGAAGGACAAAGCCACACGTCCTACTCCATGCCTCATCGAGCTAGTAACTATTATTATTCTAACAGAAAGTTCCTGGATCTATCAGTGCATTAGTTATGAAGTATGCAAGACCTGAGAGACCTTCAGTCACCTTAATTATCTCAGAAGATAGAATAGAGTACCAGCAGTCAGAAAGTACTTCAAAGAACATACCTGAGGTTATTGTCAACCTAACAAAGGACTTCCGAAACAGCCTAAAGAGTACACACAATCAATGTAGAGCCATTAAGCAAAGTGGGAATTCAGATACTTCCTCCCCTCTATCTTAATGGATCATTTAAGCTCATATCTACTACTCCACCTCCTCATTCACCTATAAGAACTCGTTGAAAATACATTGTAAAGGGTTGGGATTTGATCAACTGTTAGAACTGTTATTGAGGGGAAATATCTTAGTAGCTTGTAATATAGTAGGCTAGGAAGGAAAGTTTGGACTGTAAAGAGCCATTGGACTCAAAGTATGTGACTGGTTTTGCACATTAATTGAACAAGCAGATTCACGGGATCCTGGTCTATATTATTGGTGATGTTTTCCTCACTATAATTGTTTCCTTTCATGTTTTTCATACTATACATTTATTCTCTAATAAAGAACAAAAAGCATAGATTAGGACATACTGTTGGAAGTACCCTAAGTCTCACTATTAATATTTATCTCTATGTTTTCCTCTGATTGTGTATCTAAGAAAAAATTCACTATAATTTAACCATTCAAAGAAGTTGGCTTGCCCATGCTTACTGATGTATGAATTTAGAGTTTGTTTCTTAGATGTTATTGACTGGATTCAACTGAAAGAATTGGGAAACTGGGAGATTAGAGTTAGCCCTGTCTCACTAGGTTCCTTTTCCAGTAATTAGCCTTTCTAAGATCCCTTTGAGTTAGTGTCAAAGCATGGAAAGTTCAAAGTCTTTCTCTAATCTTAGGCCTTACTCTGTGTTTAAATATTAAATGTTTTCTACTATTCTGAAAGTGGTTATGAGGACTGCTGGATTGTCTTCCTTGAGAGTATGCTGAAAGCAGGCCTAGATTTAAATGACATTTGACCTAATCTTAAGCTACCCTTTGTGTCTTTATTGAGAGTTTCCTTTGAAGTATGTCAAAAGTAGGATAGGTTCAAAGTCCTTACCTGATCTTAGGCTGCACTTTGGTTTCTTTCATTTCACCTCACCTCTTAATGTTTCCATCTCACTAACTATCTAAAGAGATCCTTTGGTATAGATGAATTTCCCTATGGAAACCCTTGGATGGTCGTTATGCAAGTAAACCCTTTTATGACTCCATAGCCCAATGGATTAGCACTTCTCTTGACATATTTTCCCATGCTAAAACATCTTGCTACTCTATTCCTTTTACAATTCCATAACCTTCTCAGTTAATGATCTCCAACCAAAAAGACAAATCAAAAACCCTTGTGCTTCATACCTAGCCTAATACCATAATCTGACCTTAAATATATATCATTCTTTTCATTTATAGAGAGATCCCTCTCTAGATCCAGGAGGGCTAGATCCTGAGATCTAAAAGTGGTTTGATGTTGTCTCATCATTTGGTATTGCCAAATCTTCCAAATCATGGGAACCACAATAGTATTTAGCTCTAAGGTTATAACCCACTGCATGTGTAAAGGAGTTATGTGGGCCATAACCCACAGGTCCAAAGTATTTTCATAATGTGAAGTCATGTATGATATAAGGTTAAGGTGAAGGGGCTTCAAGGATAAAGGTAAATTTTATTATGTTGAGTTGTCTATCATGGTTAAAAACTTCTGCATGCATTTTATAAGAGTTGATAATGATAGAAAAGGTTAAGGTGGGTAAATGTAGGGTTAATTCTGCTAACCTTGCATGTGGTGAATTTTTTTTTTACTGCAATTTTACGGTTGCATCAATTTGGTATCAGAGAAAGGAAATATTTCTTGTGAGAAAGAGTTTGCATGTGAAGGAAGAAGGAGGTACAATTATGTTGAATATTGGTGAGTTTTTGGTCTTTATATTATCGTACATGTAGCGGCAGAAGAATGTGAGAATATTTCAACAACCTATAGCAAGGAGTGCTAAAACGGTTCCAAAGGAGAGAACCAGAGAGATGTCAAAAGACTAAGCTTAGAGGAGAGAAGCCTGGTGAGGTATCGTGTAGTAGGGAGGACTTGCTACAATAGAGGTTTTGTTGCAGTTCAGGGAAAGATCAAAAATGAAATTCCACAAAGGATGTGGGTAGAATTGCTAAGAGATGAAGAAGGCATATGACCAGGAGGTTATAAAAATGTTTGTACCTCGGGAGTCTAATGCAGGAGCATCCGAGAACTCTTAATTAAAATTGGAATCCAATGCTATGGAAGGAGAAAGCATTGCATGAGGATGAGATTTACTCACTTCGTTTGAGTTGTTAATTTTTTATTAATTAAATTATTATTTTAAGATATTGTAAGCCACCTCACTAAGTAGATATGGTGAACCTATTATAAAAATAGGGAAGTGCATGATATTAGGAAACTATTGTGAGATCCTAAGAGAAAAGAATGGATCTGAAATGATCTATTCAAGGTATTTTATTCTTTATAACTATAGCCTTCAACATAGTGAGGAGGGGGAGGCCAGACACCATGAAACATTAATTGCCGAGAGGGAGACTTGGCTCATATAAGCTGTGTTGTAATTCGAATTCGAAAATAATTGAAATCTTGTGTTTGTTAGTGTGAATTTCTGTCATTGTGTATACATGTTATAATTTTTCATGAATCTGTGAAACTGTGTTTTTTAGAGAGAGAGCACACCCATTTTTTCATTGTGTACAAGCTTGATCCCGTATGGAATTGTGTATTCCAAAGAATAAGTAATCAACCATCGATCACAGAATGGATCAACAGTGACCCATTAAAAAAATGTGGCCATTTAAATGGATATCCAACATGCACTGAGTTTGACGGTGATTCATAAAATAGATAATGTGATGTTAGGATGATCCAAGTGAGATGGATGGCTCACATCCATTCAGATCAGAAATGAGTATGAGTGTTAACGGTTGTAGGCATGCTCGAAATGCTTGAAAATGGATGTGAAATGTTAAATAATATCCGAACATTATGAGTTTTAGCCGATGGATCTCGAGCTTGAAGTGTGTATTCCTCTTTATGTATTTTAAGAGCATTGTCATGTGCATGATCAAGAGTTAGTATCAGGGTGTATATAGAAGAATTTTGATGCTGCATAGTGAACTATTTTGTATAGATCGTGGGACATAACCCATAGGTCTGAAGTATTGGCATAATGTAAAGCCGTGTACGATATAAGGTTAAGGTGAAGAGGCTTCAAGGATAAAGCTAAAGTTTATTATGTTTAGTTTTCAATCATGGTTAAAAACTTCCACATGCATGTGATAAGAATTGATAATGATGGAAAAGGTTAAGGTGGGTAAATGTAAGGTTAATTCCACTAACCTTGAATGTTATCCATTTTTTGTTTAATTGTGACCTTATGGTTGCATTAGGATATGATATAATATACTATAAATTTCTATTAAAGGGTGCTAATAATGATGAAGGAATCAGGATTAGGGCATCGACATCAATGAGAGTTCCAGGAAGAGATCAAGGAAAGTTCTGCCATCGTAATATTAATTATATCCTTCGGTATTGCACTAAGAAAAACAATAGGTTTCTCATATATGAATTTATTCCTCAGATCACGCTAAGCCATCACCTTTTCCATTGGGAGCATAATGAGATCAAGCCTCTCAGTGTGTATAGTCAGATGCTTATTTATTTGGATGTAGTTCATGGGATGCAGACCTTACACAACCTAGTGTACTAAATTTTCATTCACAAGGACTTGAAGCCTTCAAATATTCTTCTCTGTGACAAGTTGCAAGTAAAAAAGAGTCACTTCTAAATAATCTCATCGACGGGTTAGAAATAATAAGTTAATAACATACAATATGTTTTTCAAATCAAAAGGATGAATCTATATGGTCAAGACTATAAACGTGTATCAAGTTATGAAAATTTAAATGCAAGATTTAGGTGAATGTAAAGAAATTTGCAACATATTCATAGGTTTAATGAGGCTTAGGATTTATTTTTCTTATGGTGTAGCATGTTTTTTTTTATTAACCTATTGCAATTTAAACTTATGTGGTAGGAATTATAAACTCAACCCACTTACCCATTTCTTAAATAAAAAAATTGACTAATAAATTATTTAAACAAAAAAATAAAATAATAAATTATTTAAACACAAATGCACATGATTTATAACTCGAGTATTGTTTCAAATCCAATGGAAATTTATGCACTCGATCATAATAAGGTCAACGTTTAGATTCTGAATGTGGTACTTCGTTCTATATAAGTTCCTATTGAAGTTGAGAAACCCACACAAAGATTTGGAAATATGTTAGCTTCATATACAGATTGTGTCTTCAATCACCCTAAAGTTGAAGCTGAGAATTCGAAAAGTACATTGAACTTAGTTGTATATTTCATTTCAATTCAGCCTAGAAATTAATTAGATACAAACTTGGATTCTTTTTCAGATCAACTTCAGCTTCATGTTGTAGCTGAGAATGGTAATTATAGTTTGGAGAATCGTAATCGTAAACTAGAAAAGTATTCGAATGAAACATTTGATTCTACATCACTTTAGGGTGAAGTTGAGAAATCCACTCATAGTTTTATAAGGAATTTAACTGTAGATATGGATTATGTCTTAAATGAATCTAAAGTTGAAGCTTAGTAATAAAGGTACATTGATCTTAGTTCTAGATTTTGTTCAAGTTTAGCCAATAAGTGTATCGATCTCAAACTTGGTATATCCTTCAGTTCAACTTCATCCTCGATTTGAAGTTCATAAGCATGATTGTATTTTATATAAGCTATCATATACAAAATTTGATTCCATTTACTTATGTTCAGGGAAAATCCCCAATTGATCAATCAATAAGAATTTCACCTGAAAGTAATAAGGCGATTCAAAAAGTAGTTCACTTGAAAGCAATAAGTTGGAAAATGTGTCAGTAGAACAAGGTGTCATTCTTGTGGTGACTCTGTTTGTACCAAGCATAAGAGGATTGAGTCATCTATCAAAAGTAGTCTTGAAAATTCAATCGTTTCTAGAAGACGATGTTCATATAGCTCTAGTAAAGTTGATCATTTAGAAAATGATTCACAAGGAAGCACATCTCTTCCAAATTACATGGTTGCCACTGTATCATCCAAAGCCAAATATTATGTTGTAAATTTTCTAGATTCAAGTCTAGATGTCTAAGAGTTTGTTCTTTGAAGGAGAATAAAATCTCTTCTAGCTTCTAATTGTAATCAACAAATTGGGTCTCCACATACTCATAGGTCATCACCACAAGTTAAGAAAACCACCAAGGGTAATGGTGTTCATTCCCCAAGATATTCCATTGAAAAGCTAAAGAATATGGAGTGGTGAAGGTGATGGATTAGATGGCATCACCTTGGATGACTTAGTTTTTATTTCGTTCTTTTATTGAGGATTTTAATAACTGAGAAAGTTGGAAAGTTGGAAAGAACTTTAGGATTGTTTCTTTTCGAGGTGGAACGTAGGTCCCCAACTTTAGTAGTGCCATGTAGGTTCTTGATTTAATTGATGCCATAGATTTTTTTGGTAGTTCTTAGGAACTATATACACCTCTGTAAACACAAATTATATTTCTAAATTTAGACCTTATCATGGCTTGTGTTCAAATTTCCAGTGCTTAAGGTATTCTTTGATAGAGTTCTACTGAAGTGATCGAGTTGTAGGCTTAAATGTTCAAACCATCAATTTTATCTTTCTGTATCCATATATGAGATATAAATTTTTAATAAGGCTTAGAATAACTATATTTCATACATCTAGTGACTGATATAATTTTGTTGGTATTTTGTTATGCTTATAGTTGAATGATTTTGGACATTATCTACATTTTAAGAAAATAAAAATTCTCTCAAGCTGTAAAGTGATATTTTATAATACAAATGGTTTTCTAAAATAAGATACGCCCTAATAAATTAAAAATTGACCTTTCTTTGAATCTTATAGTTTTTAATGATTGCACAAGGAAACCCTAGGATGGTATGGAGTCGAGGTGGGAGCCAACTGGGTAGAAGGCGTTGCAGGGAAACACATGAACCCCATATGGTTTATAGCTCAAAAATAGAAGCGTAAGACTTTCAATTATGATGGGAGAAAACTTAATTACAATATGTATCATAAAGAGTAATAAACCACTAACGACAATCAACATATTTTTATGCTAATATCTATCATTTACTATATTTCTGTAAAAAGAAAAATATATAGAGGATGTATTCTGCCAAAGTCAGAGGTAGTGTGACCATATGTTTTGGCAACAACATCATTTGACTTCAGTTCAATTATCCCTAAATCATTCCACAAGAGTGGCAAAGAAGATATTCGATTTTGGCATCTTAATGGGCATTTGGATAGTAATACAATTAGAAAATCCCTCTGTATATTTTACTTGTTCACATAATCATAAAATGATGACTTGTAATTTGATATTAACTTTCACGATATGGGCTCAATAATTTTGATTAATTAAATTTTGCAATGTGCCAGTAATGCCTTTTGAGATGGCCATCAATTACTACTTCTACGATTTTGAAATTGCATGTTCTTATTTGGTCTCACCAATTATTTTGTGTTTGACATTTGAAGTGACTGGTATAAAAATTATTCATACTCAAATAAAATAAATGACCAATCTAAAAAACAATAGATTTCATTTGGATGTGGAGAACCTCCAAGACTAATGAGCTTAAATAATGTGGAACCTATCACAACATTTGAATACTACGAGGATGATGAATATTTCATGGCCAATATGTGAGGATACGAATATTGTTCACAAGCGTTGAAAATGGAAACAAGAAGAGGCTTCTAATTTAATTTTCCATCAATTAAATTAGAAGTAATTTGTAATTCCACATCACATGACAACTTGTACGAGTTAACTAAGGTAGGAATACTTAGTTATTTCAGTTAATCCGAGTTGAGAGCCTAATGGGAGGCATGCAAAGTGTTCCCTAAATTTTAGGGGCTTGCGTTCAATTTATTGTGAGTCGTAATTAATTAGCTTAATTAATTTGAGTTAAAATTGGTTTAACTAGTTCTAACTGATACATGAAGTAGTGATAGGTCAAGTGAATTAAATTAGATTTAATTCACATGTAGTGATCAATCAGATAAATGATAATTCACTCATAAATAATTCATGCATGTAATTTTTGAGAAAGACCCAGTTGGGATTAGAGTTAAAGAGAATTTTATTGTCAGTTGTATAATCAGAAAATTGTACAGGTGGTGCATGGCATTAGTGGAGGAGCCTTGATGTATTACGCAAAAATTAATGGGGAATTTCCTTCTTAATAGGGGCCTTATTCCCTAGGAAACTGCACAAGGAAATAAGGATTCCTGAGGCTAACAATTTGGTTAAGTATTTAACTAGGATTTCTTAGGAATTAGTGATACAAACAATAGTGTAGAGAGCTATCGATACTGAGAGAAAAATTATATTGTTTTGATATTCTTTGTCTTGTGTAATATACAAAGAGAAAGGTTTTTAGTTGAGGCTTTCCCTATGTTGGGGTCCTGTGATTTGGCAGATTGGCATACCGAATGACAAGGCAACATCAGAACCACTTTGGAATCCTAGGATCTAGCCTTTCTGGATTCAGAGAGGGATCTCTCTATATGTGTTTTCAAAGGATATGTTTTTAAGGCTTATGATATGATATTAGGCTAGTTATGAAGCACAAGGGGTTTGTTTGTTTGTTGGTTTGGGATCATTAAACGAGAAGGTCATGTGAAGTGAAGAAGGAAATAAGTGGAAGGATGTTTCAACATGGGAAGATATGTTGGGAAAAATACTCAGAGGGGTGGGGGTAAATCAGTATTTAGTGCAGACAATAAACTTTGATATTTCTTTCTTAAAAACCATACACAACTTTCCTGAAGAAAACTTGCGTATATACGCGGATATCCTTTATAGAACTCGTGTACATCTAGTGATATAATTATGCATTTAGTTCTTGACTTAGATCCTTGCATTACTCATTCATCAGATATTTAGAAAATAGTAAAAAAGTGTAGGAAGAACAGAATAATCATCACACATAAGCAACCACACATGAACACCAAGATTTTTAGGTGGAAACCCAATTCGGGAGAAAACCACCACTATCGTCATCTCAGTCTTCAAGTTTTATTATTAAGAAAACTTCTTAAAACATGTACTGGTGCAGACTCATACCAGTACGCAGGCACTCACCTGCAGAAGGCTACATCCTTCTCTCGTTTACCAGCCTCTCCTGGAAGGGAGCAACAACCCCCTGCTTTCGTTTACCAGCCTCACCTGGAAGGGAGCTACTACCCCCTGATATTAGAACCAGCCTCTACTGGCAGAATGCTTCTACGTTCATATTGAAGGTTTCAACCCTCAGATCCACTACAGACCACGTTTCATCAATTTTAAAACTGGATCAAATAGCTCCAACACAACCCTTTACTTGTCAATAAACAACCTTTGCCCAATGCATAAAACAGAACAGTGAAACCACTGTAACCAGAATATCAGAGATAACCCAGACTTCAGAATAAATATGCAGAAACACATTCAACCTTGAGCAACCATAAGATCAGATATCATACGTGCTTTTATTTAATTAGACCCGCGTATATACGCGCTTTTTATGAAGTGAACCTGCGTATACATCTGTGCATTTACTAGAATAACCCTAATTTTCCATACGTGACTTTGTTGAAACAGATCCGCGTATACACGCGCTTTTCACGAACTGAACCTGCGTATAGATCTATAAAAGATAAAATTTGCACAACAGATCAGATCTATGAACTTACCCAGATTTCTTCAAGTTCTTCAGCAGATTTGCACCAGGTCTTCATCACTTCTTTTCAGATCATCTAAGAGATTCACCATTTCTAGATCTAGAGATCTTTAACCTTCACCATGTTCATAGATGCATCATATATTCAGATCTATCAATCAAGAGCAGAGTTCAACCATGCAGATATACTTCAGAGTGAAGTATTCATTAAAGCCCAGACGCTTGCACACCCATGCATAATGATTTTCTTCTCTTTATATAGATTTTTCCTTCATCAATACCATGAGTCAAAACCACATCACTTCCGATGGTATTCCTGGACGGGATCAAATAGACAATCCAACGCTCAATACAATGGGTCAATACCATGGTAGTAACCCCTAGTTTTACATATTTAGAGCGCAATTGAGCATACGAGACTTGCTACGTTATTTCCCGCGTGCATACGTGACTTCCCCTAGACAAACTCGCGTATTCCTTGTGAAATACACTTTTCATCACTGTTCTGGCCCATTCTGAAAATTCTTTCTTCTGCACCTTCTATACTGACTGCAGATACATCAAATGTATATCATTCACAAGCTCATCAAGAACAACTTCATTAAGTAGGTTGCCATCATCTTCATCAAGTGGGTTTCCATCAAGGACAACACTTAGCATCATATTGCCAACAATCTGCCAACAATCTCCCCCTTTGGACTTGATGGCAACCACGATGGAGTTTGAGCACCAGAACAGATAGATACATTGATTATAATCATTATACAACAGCCACGTTACTCTCCCCTTATTCAAACACCATGCCAACTCTCCCCCTTTGACATCAAGGGAAAAAGGTGGGTCAAACCAACACAAGGTTTTTCTGCTCAAGTTCAAGCTGAATCTTCAAACCTATTATTCAATGAAGTACATGACACTATGAACTTTCCTATCACCAAGGACTCATACTTACATCAAATATCCAACCAAGTGGATTTACATATGTGACCCAAGTACCCAACCACGTGGGTTTACACATTTTGACTCAATTACCCAACCAAGTGGGTTTACAAATCTGAACAAGCCCTTTACATGGCTGAATATTACAAATTGCATCATAGGTCATAGCCTTTTCATAAAATTACACATATGAATTTTATAACTAATACCAAAAGGACCTCAAGAGAGAGATCATATTTCAGAATCATCATACTGCCAAAAATAAATTACACCCAGCAAGGCTAATGCTCCCCCTGAAACTGTACAACCAATGCATCCTTTCCAAGTGACAAAAACTCCCCCTTAGTTTGTGCATCCTGAACACTTTCAACAGCAAATCATCAAGGCATCTTCACCTAATATCAGAGAAAGAAAAAAAAATATAAGAGCTGAAGCTTCATCAGAGATACCAAACAGTACTGCAGCTGTGCTGAGAAATGCTGACCCCAAAAATTTGTCAGCAACCAACCATACACGACTTTCGGTGTATGAACTCGCATATATACGCGACTGTCGTTCAGGAAACCCGTGTATCCAATTTAATCTTCTGAATTTAGGAAAATTTGTTCTTCTGATTGGCAGGGACTACTCCCAGCTTCTGTCTTAGATATTCGAATGCTTCCCTGGGCAGAGGTTTGGTAAATATATTAGCAACTTGTTCTTTGGAGGGAACATACTCCAACTTCACCTTTTGTTCAAGCAATTTTTCACGTAAGAAGTGATACTTGATGGGAATGTGCTTGGTCTTCGAATGCATAACCGGATTCTTTGAGATACTGATGGCACTTGTGTTATCACACATAATGGAGATAGGAGATGTACATTTGATTTGAAAATCTTGTAAGGTTTGCATCATCCAAAGGAGTTGAATGCAACAAGATGCGACAGCCACATATTCTGCTTCTGCTGTAGATAGGGCAATAGAATTTTGCTTCTTACTGAACCAAGATACTAACTGGGGTCCCATAAAGAATGCACCACCACTGGTGCTTTTCCAATCATCAACATTTCCAGCCCAATATGCATCAGTGTAAGCATGAAGAGTAAGATCAGCATTCTTTGTATACCATAGTCCAAAGTCTTGAGTTCCTTGCAGATATTTGAATATTATTTTGACAGCATGAAGGTGAGACTCTTTTGGATTAGCTTGGAATCGTCCAACAATCCCAACTGCATGCATGATGTCCGGTCTAGTCCCAGTGAGATAAAGTAGGCTTCCTATCATTGATCTGTATTCTGGTTGATTCACCGCGGGAGGATCATCATGAGAACTGAGATTACATCTAGTTATCATTGGTGCACTTACAGGTTTGCATTCTTCCATGCCATACTTCTTCAGAATTTTCTTAAGATATTTTTCTTGTGATAAGAATATACCATCTGTAGTTTGATGCACTTGCGAGCAGAAAGAATGTTAGTTCTCCAAGTAAAGACATTTCAAATTCTTGCTGCATGACAGAAGAAAATTTCTGACTCATAGATTTTCCATTACTTCCAAAAATGATATCATCAACATATACAACCACAATCAAAAGTTTATCATTTTCAATTTTTGTGTATAAGTTACTATCAGCAGACCCCTTTGAAAATCCTTGTTGATGAAGATATTTGTCAAGACGATAATACCATACCCTTGGAGCTTGTTTGAGACCATATAGAGCCTTTTTAAGTCTACAAACAAGATTTTCATCATTTCCCAAAATGAATCCTTCTGGTTGTTCTATATAAACTTCTTCTTCTATATCACCATTGAGAAATGCAGATTTAACATCCATTTGATAAACTTTGATTTGTTGAAAACTTGAAAAGGCAAGAAACATTCTTATGGCTTCAAGTCTAGCTACAGGAGCAAAATTTTCTTCAAAGTCTATACCTTCTTGTTGAGTATACCCCTTGCAAACCAGTCTAGCTTTGTTTCTTATAACATCCCCATTCTCATTTAACTTGTTCTTGAATATCCATTTAGTTCCAATGACATTTTTATCATGTGGTCTTGGTACCAAATCCCATGTTTGATTCTTTTCAATTTGATCAAGCTCTTCATTCATGTCTTGAATCCAACATTGATCTTTGCTAGCTTAATTGACATTGTGTGGTTCAATTGTAGATAAAAATGCCAGATAGCTAGAAGATCCCACAAGATTCCTCCTTGTTTGTACACCTGATTCCTTGTCTCCCAAAATTTGAGATTCGGGATGATTCTTTTGAACATATCTGGATGGAGCCTTTTCAGATAAATCATCTGCAGGTTCTTCGTTGGATTCACTGTCTATATCATTTCTATTTCATGAGGAAGGACAAAAGTCATCATCATCTTCTTCTGTTTTTTGTTTTTCTTCTTTAGGAGTGTTAGAGACTCATCGATAACAACATAGATACATTAACAATCTTTTTAAACCTTTTGTATAACATTTGTATGCAGTTGTGAGTGGAGTAAGAAGTATCCTTCATCTGATCTAGGTTCAAACTTGCCAAGCTTTCATCATTGTTACCAATAAACCATTTTACTTCAAAACTCTAAAATGCTTCTGAGAGTTAGAATTACCATACCATGGTTCATGAGTTTTGTCACTATTTACTGAACATGTGCCTTGTTGAGAATGTTTCTTGTTGTATGTCTTTACTTCTCCTAGATCATATGGAGTTCTGAATCATTGAGCACATAGCTCTGTGCATTTATTGGTTGTGCCATATTGTTCTCTTCTCTATCATTTTGTTGTGGAGTGCCAGCTACAAAAAACTGTCTTTTTATGCCATGTTGTTCACAAAATTCAAGGAATTCATCTGATGTATATTCTCCTCCTCGATTGGATCTAAGACACTTGATTTTTAGATCTAATTCATTTTCAACCAGTGCTTTGAAGATCTGAAATTTCTCAAATGCTTCATCTTTGTGTTTAATCAACCCAATCCAACACATTCTAGAGAAATCATCAATGAATAAGATATAGTATTCTTCACCACGTGGTGAATTTTTTCTCATAGGTCCACATATGTCAGTATGAATGAGTTCAAGAGGCTTACTTGATGATCCTTCCTTGGCATTAAATTGTACTCTGGTTTTCTTACCGAATTGGCAAGATTTTCATATGATATTTTCAGGTAGAGTAATATTGGGAAGATCACGAACAACTTTAAGTCTGCTTGATTTGTTGATTTGAGAGAAGCTCAGATGCCCCAACCTTCTATGCCATAGCCAATTTTCTAAAGATTTACTCAAATAACATTGTTCTTTGCAGTTATTTAATACATACAGGTTGCTTGGAGTTCTTTTTCCTTTTATAATTGTTTTACCTGTATCAAGATCACGTACCACACATTCTTTTGAACTAAAGACAACTTCAGTTCCTTGATCACACATTTGAATTACACTTAACAGGTTATGCCTTAATCCATCCACATACATGACATCATTAGCCTTCACCTTTTCTTTTAGAAACACAGACCCTTTTCCTTTAATTACAGCAGGAGTATCATTTCCAAATGTAACTTTCTTTTCTTTTCTAGAGCATTATATGCAAGAAGTTTGCTTTTGTCACTCGTCATGTGTCTTGAGCATCCACTATCAATGTACCATTGATTTTCTTCACCTTCTGCAAATAACTCTATCCCACAATTTTCAACCTGTAATTCCTTCTTTTTCCATACTTTGGAACTTGAAGGAAAATGCTATTTTGGCTGGACTTTTCTCCTGCATTCAGATTCTTCATGGCCAAAGTTATTGCAATAAGCACATCCAACTTCATTTTGAAGAGGAGAAAAGTTGTTATAGGTGTTCTTCTTGGGTTCAGTATCCATCCTTTTATTTCTTGATTCTCTTGTCATGATGGTTTTATATGCAACACATTGAACAACTTTATGACCAAAATTGTGACATGAGAAACATTGTCCATTGAAGTAGAAATTTCTGCGATCATGAAATCTTCTATTTGAATTTACCTATTGGTTGTTGCTTCTTTGAGAGATATCCCTGTTAGTGTTCCTTGAATTTTGATGATCATGCTTTACCTGTAAAGATTATTTATTCCCTTGCTGAGTGGCTGAATGTAGTAAACCAGTTGTAGCTGCTTTTAGATAATTTGGTGCTGAAGCCTGAGAAGATTCTCTGGTATATCCAAGACCTATCTTTATAATATGAGAACGTTGAACCTTGATAATCTCATCTAAGGTTTCAGATCCTTTAGCAAATCTAAGATTCAGATTCTTTACTTTCTCAAGTTCTTTTCTTAGACTTACTACTTCACATTCTAATTTCTCATTGTGTTTCTTCGCTTCTTCATTCTGCCTTTTTAGAGTTTCTATGATTATTTTACCTTCTTCCAAGCATATTTTGAGTTGATTGTTTTGATCAAGAAAATAATTGTCATCTAGAGCATCCATAAAAGCATCATTGTCGTCTCTAGAATTATTTTCAAATTCCATGAGAAGTCTAAGATCTTGTTCACATTCTTCCTCACTATCAAATAACCCATCACTGTCTTCATTTGTATAGTAACTTTTCTTAGTGCTAGATCGGTTCTTATTCCTTCTTTCTACTTCTTTCCCTTTAGCAGATGTTTCTTTATAAGGACACTTTGCAGCATAATGACCAACTCTTCCACAATCAAAACATTTGAAAGGAAGCTTACCTTTGAATCTTCCGGTTCCTAGTTGGAGTCTTCTCACAAAGTTTGCCTCATCTTCTTCTGAGATATATCCTGATCCTTCTAGTTTTTGAACTTCTTTCCCTTTTTTAGAAGCTTTAAAAACAACTTCTTTGACTTCAGATGATCCTCCTCTCCTCATTTCATATGCAGTCAATATGCCATGAAGTTGCACCACAGTAAGAGTTTGAAGATCCTGTTTTTCTTCAAGAGCAGAGACTTTTGATTCAAATTTTTCCGTTAGCGATCTTAAGATTTTCTCAACCAAAGTAGATTCCGTGATTGTTTCTCCCAGATTTCTCATACGATTTACAACATCATCAAGACGTAAAAAGAAACTGGAAATATTCTCATCACTATGCATTTTTAAATTTTCATATTCAATTCTGAGAGTTTGAAGTTTTGCACTTTTTACCTTTGCATCACCTTCATAACTTAGAATGATTTTGTCCCATATATCCTTTGCTGTATTCAGCTGCATAAATTTGACAAATTCTGATTCAGTTAGACTTCCCGTTAGAGCATTGACTGCCTTTGCATTTATTTCATAATTCTTCTTTTCAGTCGGATCTGTTGGTATTGCAGCTGGATATTGATATCCTTGTTCAACAATGGCCCATATATCTGCTCCCATAGACTGAAGATAGGATCTCATCCTTATTTTCCAGAAGATTAAATTGCTTCCGTTAAAGAGCGGAGGCTTGATAGATGTTGTTCCATCTTGATTGCTCATCTTGCTTGATCTTCCTTCTAGCGGCTAAGCTTTTTCAGAAGGACCTGCTCCGATACCAATTGTTGGGAAAAATACTAAGAGGGGGAGTGAATCAGTATTTAGTGCAGACAATAAAACTTTGATATTTCTTTCTTAAAAACCCATACGCTACTTTCCTTCATCCAACTAGCATATATACGTAGATTTTCTTTACAGAACTCGCGTATATACAGTGATATAATTATGCATTTAGTTATTGACTTAGATCATTGCATTACTCATTCATCAGATGTTTTAGAAAATAGTAAACAGATGTAGAAAGAATAGAATAATCATCACACATAAGCAACACACATGAACACCAGGATTTTTAGGTGGAAACCCAATTCGGGAGAAAACCACCGCTGCCGTCGTCTCAGTCTTCAATCTTTATTATTAAGAAAACTTCTTACAACATGTACTGGTGCAGACTCATACCAGTACGCAGGCACCCACCTGCAGAAGGCTACAACCTTCTCTCATTTACCAGCCTCTCCTGGAAGGGAGCAACAACCCCCTGCTCTCGTTTACCAGCCTCACCTGGAAGGGAGCTAATACCCCCTGATATTAGCACCAGCCTCTACTGGAAGAAAGCTTCTACGTTCAGACTGAAGGTTTCAACCCTCAGATCCACTGTAGACCACGTTCATCAATTTTTAAATTGGATCAAACAGCTCCAACACAACCCTTTACTTGTCAATAAACAACCTTTGCCCAATGCATCAAACAGAACAGTGAAACCACTATAACCAGAATATCAGAGATAACCTAGACTTCAGAATAAATATGCAGAAACACATTCAACCTTGAGAAACCATGAGATCAGATATCATACGCACTTTTATTTAATCATACCCGCATATATACGCGCTTTTTATGAAGTGAACTCGCATATACATCTGTGCATTTACCAGAATAACCCTAACTGTCCATACGCGACTTTGTTGAAACAGATCTGCGTATACACGCACCTTTCACAAACTGAACCTGCGTATATATGTGTAAAAGATAAACTTTGCTCAACAGATCAGATCTATGAACTTACCCAGATTTCTTCAAGTTCTTCAGCAAATTTGCGCCAGGTCTTCATCACTTATTTTCAGATCATCCAAGAGATTCACCATTTCTAGATCTAGAGATCTTTAACCTTCACCATGTTCATAGATGCATCATAGATTCAGATCTATCAATCAAGAGCAGAGTTCAACCATGCAAATATACTTCAGAGTGAAGTATTCATTAAAGCCCAGACACTTGCACACCATGCATAATTATTTTCTTCTCCTTATATAGATTTGGCCTTCATCAATACCATGAGTCAAAACCACATCACTTCCGATGGTATTCCTGGACGGGATCAAATAGACAATCCAGCGCTCAATACAATGGGTCAATACCATGGTAGTAACCCCTGGTTTTACATATTTAGAGCGTGATTGAGCATACGCGACTTGGTACGTTATTTCCCGCGTGCATACGCGACTTCCCCTAGACAAACTCGCGTATTCCTTGTGACATACACTTTTCATCACTGTTCTGGCCCATTCTGGAAATTCTTTCTTCTGCACCTTCTATACTGATTGTAGATACATCAGATGTATATCATTCACAAGCTCATCAAGAACAACTTCATTAAGTAGGTTGCCATCATCTTCATCAAGTGGGTTGCCATCAAGGACAACACTCAGCATCATATTGCCAACAATCTGCCAACAAGATAGGCCAAAAACAATGCTAAACCATTGGGTTATGGAGTCATAAAAGGGTTTTCAAAGGGCAAGTCATATATATCAGAAGATATTTTAAGTTGAGTTTGTGGTATGGAACATTCAGAAATGATGAGAAAAGAACAAACATGTAAGAAAACAAAGGGCAACCTAAGATCAGGTAAGGACTTTTAACCTATCCTTCTTTGACATACTCTTAAGAACATAAAACATATAAGAAAAAAAAGGGCAGTCTAAGATCAGGTAAGGAATTTTAACCTAGCCTGCTTTGACATGCACTCAAGGGAAAACTTTAAGATAAACATAAAGGTAACCTAAGATCAGGTAAGGACCTTTAACCTAGCCTGCTTTGGCAAAATCTTAAAGGGAAATCTTCAAAACAGCTGTTTAAGACTAAACAAGGGACAGGGCTAACCATAAACTTCCTTGATTAGGAATCTACTTAGCATGCAGTAAAAATATCATTCAAGAATAAAGTCTCAAGTTCTACTCAGCAAGATATTGGCTCACCAACATTCCTTGACTGGTTATACTCTAATCAAATCATTCCCAAACACACGTTTAGCAGAAAAAATAAAGATAAAGATTTTCAGTGAGAGCTAGGGTACTTTGCAGTATATCTTGCTCTATATTTTCTTTTCTTTATCAAAGAATATGAACACAGTGGAAACATAAGGAAAATAAAAATTACAGTGAGAATAAAATCACCAATGATTTAGATTAGGATCAAGTAAATATTCTTGTCTATTTATGTGCAAAACCAGTTACAAACTTTGAGTCTAATAGCTTTTACATTCCAGTGCTTTTCTTCCCAGCCTACTATATTACAACTGCTCAGCAGCTCTCACTCAATAAAAATTCAAACTATTAACAATTTCCCAACCATTACAATGAATTTTTCGTGAATACTTCTAGGTGCAAAGGGGAAGAGTGTTTCAGAAATGGTAGTAAATATTAATTAAGACAGAGTGGGAGAAGTATTCGAATGCCCATTCTGCTTAATAATCATAGCATTAACTGATTGTACCATTTAGGCAGCTTTCCTGTCTTTGAGGCATATTTGGTACACTAGTAATAACTCTGAAGTGTGTTCTTTGAAACTAACAATGGCCTGAAGTACTCTGTTTGACCTTTATGACAAGTAAACTGTCATTTTTTTGGTTTTGTAGCCCCATGACTCTGTAATAACTATTTTGACAGTTTTAAAGAGTTTCTACCATCAGGATGGATGTCACGGTGTCTTTGAGAGGAAAAGTAGACTATAGGTTTCCTTTTGGTCCTTTGGAGAGATAAATACTTCGATGATCTGTCATTATGAAGTCATCTCTCGCTAGATTTGTCTTTGACTTTATCTCTTTAAACACTGATATTTAGCTTTAAATTGTGTTTTTGTATTTATCCTTAACTTGTTGGTTAAGCCTTTGATCTTCGGATTTATGCTTTAATCTTGACTTTCACTAATCTTCCTTGTTTTCCTTTGTGTACAGGTGGTTGCCCCAGAGGGTTTGTTGTGTAACTAATGCTCATGATGCGTCGAATTAAAACTTGGAAATTTGACCCTTATGTCCCTTTTTTGCACTAAATTTCGGCCACAGAGGATCATCCTCCTTGGCGTCTGCAACTAAATTTCTTTGGGATGACTCTTTATCTTAGGACTACCATTAAACCTGCAACACACACAAACTATTAAAAAAAAAAACTTGCGCAATGTGGATTAACTGCTTCAGAGGGATTTGGCGGAGGTGGAGGAGCTTTGTAGAGAGGTGGAATGTAGGTGAGGGTTTAAACATTGCATTGGTGCGAAGAACTGAAAGCGTTATTGCAAAATACCGGAGATGGTATACGCGCGGGGTCTGGGCGGTAGGCAGTGTCATGTGAAATGAACGCGATACAGGTGGGTGGTTGATGCGTGTCCCATAGAAAACCACTTATTTTGCGTTGAAAAAGGGTTTTGGGTAGTTATGGAAGAATGGGCTCGAAAACACCTGTGGGCCGTTGGATCTAGGGAGGGGGAGACAGATCCACGGTGGAGATTACGGGAAACACAATGAAAGGTTCCAGCGTGGTCGGGTGGGACCTGCGGTTTTACATGGGAAAACAAAAGAAAATATGTATAGCGGGGGCACATGAGGTACAGAAAGATTTGTGGACCGGGTGCCTCCGCAGTGAATCTTAGCTATTGGATGCAGATTTCACATATCCCAAGGAGTCAACTGCGAGGGCACTCATATGGTTGACCTTTGTGCTGAAAAGTGCCTGCGGGTGAAAAGAAGGGGAATCAATGTGGGTTGTCGGGTCTGCGAGATAGAAAACAGAGAATGCATCATAGGATCGGCAATCGGCAGAGAAGAAGATTCAGGGAGGAAGAGATAGGAAGTTACGATATGCGATGGAGCGATGATGCGATGGATGTGATGACTGTCGTATATTTGAGGGAATGGACGGCTGCGATCATATCAGAATATCAGCCATCAGCTAGGTAAAGGCTCTGGGCACAAGAAATCAAGATCACCGATGAGCAGATGAGTGATGCATCAATGGCTTAGCGCTCGGTTACGGGCGCAGGTCATATGAGAAGTAGGGAGGAAGATTTAAGCCCTCAAGGGATCAGATCGATGGGGAAAAAAGGGAAAGGGAAGCAGACATTTGGAAACTGTGAAGTGTTATTTTCCGATGACCATTGGATCAGAAGTGAGATCAACGACAGGAATTTTACCTTGGGGAAATGCATCTACATTTCGCATATCGACGGAAAAAGGAAAAGGGAATGAAGAATTGGAAATCATCGATGGCCGATAGGCTTAGTGCTTTGGTCGCAGGGCGCGGTCACAAGGGGGAGAAAGGGGCTAGGGGCTTCAGAAAAAAGTGCCTTAGGCCCAAAGTTGGAAAATAGGCCAAAAGGGACTTTTTCAAGGTTTTTTAAGGGTTCCGGTATGGTTAAAAAGGTGTTTTTTAAACCAAAAAAAGGGGATTTTCAAGGTTTAAAAGGGGATTTTGAGGAATTAAAGGGTAAAATGAGGAAAGTGGGGGATTTTTGCAGTGGGATTTATCCAAGGAGAAAGTGATGGAAAAATGGGTTTGAAAATAGTGATTTTATAACAACAGGGCTTCTTTGAGGGTTTGGAGTGAAGAGATCAAATAGGTGGATCTTTGAAGGATAAGGAACACAGTAGAGGCTTCAAGAAGTCACAAATTTTGCATGAAATTATTTCTTGAATACTAAAGACCTGTTTTAGCCATCTTTGCATATGTCAAAATTATGGATGGTTAACAGCGACTCCGACTTGGGGGTGGCAACTCCTTGGAGATGTCAAGAACCTCAGAAATTTTATCTCTGGAATGTAGATCAATGCCCTGCACTTTGACAAATCCTCTTACTTCTTTGATTATACTGCTTAAAAATATGATCATCATTACATCATAACTAGTCAATTTTCCCCAAACAACTACCCACACAACCTACTTTCCTAACATTTTTTCTTCATAGGTGCACTTGGACTTGCAAACCTTTGACATCAACATTTTATTCTTTTGAAAACAGGAAAACTGTTTTAAATATACCCTTATAACTTCCATGAGTCCAGATTAAATTGTTGGACTAAAAAATTCTCTACCTAATCTACTATCTGTCAGGATTAAACTATCTGACATATTTCATTCTCTATATTCTAAAACAGAAATTGAAAACACATCCAAACCAAGATTAAACTGTCTGATTTGCTGTAAGACCATGGCATAAAACAAGTTGCACCTAGACCTTTATTTGCAGAAAAGTAAAACAAAACCTGGAAGGCTTAAGATCTGAAAACAATGAGAGTCCTTCCTTCTTCTGATGACTCATATTTGGATCTATTTAGAGTCATCCTTCTTTCTTTTTTTCAGCTCTGATTTTGATCTCTTTGAGCTGTCTTCTTCTTCTTTACCTGGTTCAATATTTCAGCATGTTAGAACCAGTCTTTTACCTTTCTTTGGCTCAGGTTTTGAGCTTGTTTGAGCCATCTTTTATTTTTATTTTTTGGTTCATATTTTGAGCATATTAGAACCAATTATTTTTCTATCCTAATCTAATCTACTGATAAGCCAAGATTAAAAAGTTTGGCAGATCTTCTTCACTAAAATATTAGTAGTAAATTGAAATCTATCTAGTCAGGATTAGGCTGTATGAATAAATAGTAGTGCTTTCTTTTAAGTAGTGGAATTTAGGCTTGCACACTTTTAGTTTCTCTTATTTCTTTTTTTTTGGTATGGTGTTGTACCTTTCTTCTTTTATATCTGCCATCTTTTTCTCTTTTCTATTGTTTTTGTAATTTTCAATTTTTCAAAACAGAACAAAGAAGTGATATTTACAATGGAAAATGAAAGCTAAATAGAGGTTTCAACAGAAATAATGTTTGAGCATCCTGTCATTGACAGGACCCCCAAATAGGTCTGTACCATCGATATTTTGTAGAAAAAATGCATTATGACCAATGACAGATTGAATGATGTAAGGGCCTTGCCATAAGTTTTCAAACTTGCCATGTTTGCCCTTATCTTCTCTCCTGGAATCCCATTTGAGTAATTTGTCACCAATTTTGAAATAACTTTCCTTTGTCCTCTTATCAAATAGCTTTTTGATATTCTCTTGTACTTTCTGTGCTCTGTTATAAACTTATTCCCTATTTTGCTGAAGATGTATGGTCTGATTTATCCTCCTCATCATGCTATCTTCTTCTAATTGTATTTCTTGGACCAAGTTCATCACTGGCACTCCTAAACCAGTAGGAAAAACTGCATCTGCTCCATAAACTAGCTGATAGGGAGACATTCCAATGGATTTCTTTGGTTTCAATCTATCTGCCCATAAGGCATGTACCAGCTTGTTGTGCCATGACGTCTAATTTTCCTCCAACAGCTTCTTTATTATGTTTATCAGGCTCTTATTGGAAGGTTATGCCAGCCCATTACCCTAAGGGTAATAAGCTGTGGAATGAAAAAGCACAATCTGATTTATGTGACAAAAATCCACCATCTTTTTAGAACCAAATGCAACAACATTGTCAGTGATAATTTTCCTAGGACATCCAAATCTAGACAGGATATGATCTTCAAGGAATTTTATGATAACTGAGTCTGTGGCATTCCTAGAAGAGATGGCTTCTATCCATTTGGTGAAATAATCAATGGCTGTGAGTATCCATCTATGTTGGGCAGATGAGGCAGGATGGATTTCCCTAATGAAGTCTAAGCCCCACTATTGAAAAGGAGCTTCAACAGTGATTGGTTGCAATGGTAAGGGAAGCAGTTTTCTCTTGCCTTCAAAGGTTTGGCATTTGTGGTAGGCAACTATCATTTTATGGACACCTTGAAAGAGGGTGGGCCAGGAATAAGTAGCTCTAAGGATTTTTTTAGTAGTGATTTTCCAACTTAGGTGGCCTCCACATTCTCCTTCATGAAACTCATGCTTGATCCTATCTGCATCAACCTCAGGCAAACATTTAAGAAATAAACCACTGGCATTCTTCCAATATAGAAATTTATCTAAAATGCAGTAATTTATAGCCTTTAACTTTAAAAATATTTCCTTTGTTTTAGACAAACTAGGAGGGGCATTGTGATTAGTGAGCACATACAAAATATTAGCATACCAAGATGAATTGAGGAAATTATCTTCAATAAGAGGAGTTTCCAACTCTTCCTGTTTATCTATTGCATCTATCATGTTTATATCAAGTTCTTGCAAGTTAGATTCAGCCATTAATTGTGCTAGGCCTTGACCCTTGATGAGTTTAGTGGGTTTAATTTCCAAATCATATTAAAGTATCACAACAATCCACTTTCCTCTTTTGCCATCAGGGTCTTGTGACAAAATGTCTTTTGCCACTATATGAGGCACAAATGCAATAATGTGAGAGTGTAAGATATAAACTCTGAAATCCTTCAATGCTTTGACCAAAGCATAGGCCTATTTTTACATGATATTATATTTCAGAGGTGCATCTCTTAATGCCTTGCTGAAAAATGTAATTGGCTTCTTTTGTCCTTCTGGATTTTTCTGTAATACGATAGCAGCCACAGTATGTTCTGATGAAAATGAAAATATGAGGAAGTCCTTAGTGAAATCATGAATGATAAGGACTGGTGCTTGGGTGAGTGCATGTTTGACCAGTTCAAAGGATTTCTTTGCTTCTAAGGTCCATCTAACTCCTACCTCTTTCTTTAACATGTTTTTCATGTTCCTAAGGAGTTCTGCCAGGTTGGGTATGAACCTTCTTAAGAAATTAATCTTTCCAATGAAGGATTGAAGTTCTTTAATGTTTCTGGGGTGACTGATCTAAAATATACCTTCAACCCTTTTTGGGTCTATTTTTATCCCTTTTTCAGATATAATATGACCAGGGAGTTTACCTTCCTGGAGACTAAACAATGTCTTCTTGGGATTTAAGGATAGCCCAAAATTTCTACATTTCTCAAAGATCTTTCTTAGGTGTACCAGGTGTTCTTCATTTGTTTTGGAATAGACTGTAATGTCATCTAAATAAATCACAATGAAGTTGCCTATTTCTTCTAAGAAAGCAATTTCCATGGATCTTTGAAAAGTGGCACCGACATTCATTAGTCCAAAAGGAATTTTCACATACATAAAAGTGCCCCAAGGAGTAGTGAAGGCTGTCTTCAGTTGGTCTTCAGGGAGTACCAATACCTGATTATATCCTGAAAAGCCATCTAGTAAATAAATCCTCTTGGAACCAACTACCCTTTGTAAGATGTGTTCCATTTTAGGCAGGGGATAGTTGTCCTTTAATGAGGCTCTATTGAAGTTCCTAAAGTCAATACAGAGCCTTATTTCTCCTGTTTTCTTTCTTACCCACTCTGAGTATCTCAAAGGGACAATAATTCCAGCATCATACATTTTCCTAATTTCTTTTTCAACCAGAGGTAACCGCACAGGGTTTATTCTGCGTAATTTTTGTCTAAATGGTTTCTGGTTTTCTTTAAGTGGTATCTTGTGCTGAATGGTCTCTGTGTCATATGCCTTTAAATCCTCATAGCTCCAAGAAAATACATCAGAAAACTCTTTAAACAACTCAATATATTTCAGTTTCATGTGAGATGGCAATGTTTTAGATAACTTGATCATTTTAGGCTTGTCTTTACTGCCTATATTGCATTCCTTAATATCAGATTCAGTGGGTTATATTTTTGGTTTCTTGGCAACGTCATTAAAATCAAACAAGTCTTCTAGAGGTGCTAGTCCTTTGGGTAAGCTTTTGTATTTAGATTGTAGTACCTCTATGTTTTCTTTTCCTGAGTTTATGTACTCATCTGTTTGATTTTAAAATTTTCTGATCAGCAGATTAATTTCTATAATGGGAGAAGGTTCTTTTTCAACAAGATGTTCCTCATTAAGACAATCTTTATCATACTTTGATTCTAAATTGGCAATTCAAACTCATTTCTAAACTGCAAAAAGTCTTCTATCTTTTTATCTCCCTCAAAGACTTGCCAATAACTTTCATTGTCTGGGACAGATGGCCTATATTTCACCTAAACTGTGAGCTATTTGTTGTCATAAGGCCTTTGACATTAACTGGTAGCACAAGCTAAGCCATTGGCAAGAATGTTTTGGTCTCTAGGGACAAAAACAAGTTCATATTCCTCAAAAGTTTTCAAAAGGTCCATAGCATCATTTCTATAGGCTCTTAGTCTTGGATGTTTGGCAGTGTACTCTCCATTTATTTTTCTGATGATCAGTTCATAATCTCCATGAATAGCTATCCTCCTGGCTCCTAATTTCTTCAGTAAATGTAGTCCTGAGAGGAGTGCTTCATACTCTGCTATGTTAATTGTGCATTGGAAGTTTAACTTGTATAAATGGCTTTCAGCGTGATTATTATCTGTGTTGTGAAGCCACACACCTGCCCCTGCACCATTTCTATTACAAGATCCATCAAAACTCATACTCCAAAGAGGCCTAGTTTCGGACTTGCTATTTTTTTCATTTCTGTCCCATTTGTTCTGTGTGTTTTGACTGTCATAATGCATTTTTATGGGTTCTGCAGCATGTTTGTGTTGGTCTTGTTCTTCAAATTTTTCATGGAGTTGAGGCCCTTCTTCTTGAGTCTCATGATTTGCACTAAGCTGGTGGATAGTGGTTGTTCATGCTCTCTATTTTTTTTGCTATAATTTTTGGATTTTGCAAACTATTTGAGATCCTCTCCCTTCATATTCTCTCCTCCTATGTTTTCTGTTGTGTTGGGTGATTGCTCACTATCCAACTCTAGCTCATCAAAGATTTCATCATTGTAAATAATAAATGAGTCTAGGTCAGTATGAATAGAATAAAGAGGGGAATTTTCTGACTTTTCTTGACTACTCACTATAAATTTCATGATTGATTCCCTATAGAGTCTTCTAGGTTGACTGAAGACAGGAATGGTGGCATATGTCATGTCCATTTGCATGGTTCCTTGAAGCTTAGCACCCCATGATCTTGAGAGAAGCATGCCATATTTTGGGGGCACATTAGCCACTACCACATCCATCACCATGCATTTGGCTGGGATTTGGGTCAATTTTACACAAAGATCTTTGATCAGGCCTAAGAATTTTACTCTACTGGAGTTAAAAGAATACAAATATATATATGGTCTGGTTATCTTAAGGCCTAATCTCTCCATGATTACTTTGGGCATGAGGTTATGTGAAGCCCTTGAATCATGCATAACATTGTGTAAAATCTTGTCATGGATATTCAAACTGACATAGAAAGGAGGGACCACTCCTTCTTGGAATTTTCTTTCAATTTTTGGCCCAAATAAAAGGGTTGGATGATCATCATTTAAGTTGATAGAGTCATTATTTTATTCTATGTTCAAAGCTTTTAACACCTAAAATTTATATCCATATTGAGTGACTAACTCAATGAGGGGGACAGAGATCTTGATTTTGACAATTTCACTTTCCAAATTGAAAGGGAACTGATTCTTTGAAAGGCTCAAATCTGTCTTTTTAGTCACTAATTTATCAACAAAATCAGATTGCTAGTTTTTACTATGTACATCAGTCAAAACTGTTTTTACAGGGGTACTAGCTGAAGTGCTAGTGCTGTTGGGGTCTACACTCTGTTTGTCAGTGGTTTGAGTGCTTTTCCCCTTGTATTTACCAGAAATTTCAACTGCTGTTTTGTTGTTTTCATTAGCCTTTCTAATCACTTTTTCAGATCTGTTTCTAGTAGAAATTTTAGAGGTATTTGTTTGGGGATTTTCTTGATTCTTTTTTCTCCTGAGGTCATATTGCTTTTGGACCTCCATGATGGCATTCTCAAAGCCTTGCCTATTGTCTTCAGATTCTAAGCCTTCATTATCATAATATGCATATGTGGCCTGGTCATCCTCTTTGAAAAAGGCGGAGTCTTGATTACTTACTCCCAGCATGTTTATAATAGTTTCCTCTGGCTCTTCTATCATTCGCTCATCTCCACCAACATAATTTTCTTGGAATGGAGGTCTGATTTGTTGATCAGTATCTCTTTTTCTAGTCTGAGGGGGGTTTCTCCTAGAGATATGGTTATTATTTTGAGGCTAGTTTCTATTCTGAGAATTTATTTGGACAACCAACCTCTCCATCATTCTTTCCAACCTGTCCATGTTCTTGGCTAGATGGTCTAATTTTGAATCAGATGTGGAAGTTGCAGTGTCTTCCCTATATGTTACTTTCTTTTCAGACCTCATCCTAGCTCTCTTCTAATTCATATTTTCTTCCACACTAAGAGCTCCCTTCTGCATGTCTTCTAAAGTCAAGGGATCCCTTTCTCTTAGCTGATAGGCCATTTCGGGATTAAATCCTTCAGGGAATTTGGCCAAAGCTGAGCCTTTTGGAGGTTTCAAGTGTGGGGGTAGTGCGTTATAAACACTATTGAATCTAGTGCAATAATTCTGAACACTCTCCCCAACGTTTCTCTTGAGGTTGTTGTAATATAAAAGTATTTGGAGAGGGTTCTTCCTAACTTCCCATTTGTTTATGAATGTTTGATGTAAATAAGGGAGATCATTAATACTATTAGGAGTTAAACCCTTAAACCATTTCTTGGTTTCTCCTCCTAAACTTTGGGAAAATATTCTCATCTTAATGGTCTCATATTATATTTCCATATAATCAAAGGCATCATTCATCTTATCTACATGCTGTTGAGCAGTAGTGGATTCATTTCCGATGAAATGGGGAATTCTGGACTAATATTCATTGGGTAAAGGAACCAGAGGTTGTGGTAATACTAGGGGAGTGTACCATGCTGCCATGATAGGATTTTGGGGGAGGAATGAGGTGGTTTGAACAATGGGTATATAGATGAAAGAAGTTCTTGGACCAGCAAGAGACTGTTGAGCAGATTTGGGGTGAGAGAAACCAAAGTTGTGAATAAAATGAAGACCAGGAGGTGTGGATGGAGGGGTTTCTCTACTACTAATATGTTGGCCACTATGTTGTGGTGAACTTGGAGGCTAAAAGTCTATCTGATCTATAGCATTAAGTGACTTAGTTCTTGGTAGATTAATTGGAAAATCTAAGTCAACTTGGATCTCTTACAGATTTGAAAGGTTTTCAGGGACAAAATTAGCTCTGTGAATTGAACTGATAATAGTTGGATCCCTCGATATAGGAGACTTCTTAAGAATGATTTCTGGATTATCAACTATTTCAGGAGGATTTGGGTCAGGATAGGCTCTAGTATGAATTCTTCTTGAAGACAGTATGTTAATATTTAGACCCAAAGAAAAGAAAGTTAGCCAAATAATGACAATATTTAGAGGCAAACTAGTCTTTAACAAAGAAAACTTAATCCTCAAAGTTTCCTAATCATGGGTGTACAAGATGTCTTAATGGTAGTGTGGGCTGCCCCAATGGAGTGTTTGTGAAACCAGGAGTAATCAGCAGGTCTACTGATCACCAGTGGAGTCTTTTGGTCTTTTAGGAGTTTTGGAGTCTCCAGGTGAATTATTTCAAATGTTTTAAGATGAGTTGTTGTCCACCATTAGTAATTAACTACCAATCTAAGGCTATTGTGGGTCTTCTAGGCTCTTAGGATATGATGTAATTCACTCAGTTCCCTAGTGGATTCACCATTTATGTTGGGGTCCTATGATTTGGCAGATTGGCATACCAAATGACAAGGCAACATTAGAACCACTTTGGAATCCTAGGATCTAGCCTTCCTGGATTCAAAGAGGGATCTCTCTATATGTGTTTTCAAAGGATATGTCTTTAAGGCTTATGATATGATATTAGGCTAGTTATGAAGCATAAGGGGTTTGTTTTTTTGTTGGTTGGGGATCATTAAACGAGAAGGTCATGTGAAGTGAAGAAGGAAATAAGTGGAAGGATGTTTTAGCATGGGAAGATAAGCCAAAAATAGTGCTAAACCATTGGGCTATGGAGTCATAAGAGGGTTTACTTGCACAAAAACTATTCAAGGGTTTTCAAAGGGAAAGTCATCTATATTAGAAGATATTTTAAGTTGAGTTTGTGGTATGGAACATTCAGAAATGATGAGAAAAGAAAAAATATGTAAGAAAACAAAGGGCAACCTAAGATCAGGTAAGGAATTTTAACCTATCCTACTTTGACATACTCTTAAGAATAAAAAACATATAAGAAAACAAAGGGCAGTTTAAGATCAGGTAAGGACTTTTAACTTAGCCTGCTTTGACATGCACTCAAGGGAAAAATTTAAGATAAACATAAAAGGTACCCTAAGATTAGGTATGGACCTTTAACCTAGCCTGCTTTAGCAAACTCTTAAAGGGAAATCTTAAAAATAGTTGTTTAAGACTAAACAAGGGACAGGGCTAACCATAAACTTCCTTGATTAGGACTCTACTTAGCATGCAGTGAAAATATCATTCAAGAGCAACATCTCAAGTTCTACTCAGCAAGATATGGGCTCACCAAGATTCCTTGTCTGGTTACACTCTATTGAAATCATTCCCAAACACACATTTAGCAAAAAAAATAAAGATAAATGTTTTCAATGAGAGCTAGGGTACTTGTAGTATATCCTACTCTATATTTTGTGTTCTTTATCAAAGAATATGAACACAGTGGAAACATAAGGAAAATAAAAATTACAGTGAGAATAACATCACCAATGATTTAGATCAGGATCCAGTAAATCTGCTTGTCTATTGATGTGCAAAACCAGTTACAAACTTTGAGTCCAATATCTTTTACAGTCCAATGATTTTCTTCCCAGCCTGCTATATTACAACTGCTCAACAGCTCTCACTCAATAACAGTTCAAACTATTAACAATTTCCCAACCATTACAATGAATTTTCTGTGAATACTTATAGGTGCAAAGAGGAAGAGTGTTGCAGAAATGGTAATAAATATTAATTAAGACAGAGTGGGAGAAGTATTCGAATGCCCATTCTGCTTAATAATCATAGCATTAATTGATTGTACCATTTAGGTAGTTTTTCTTATCTTTGAGGCATATCTGGTAGGCTGGTAATAACTCTAAAGTGTGTTCTTTGAAACTAACCGTGGCCTGAAGTAATTTGTTTGACCTCTATGACAAGTAAACTGTCATTTTTTTGGTTTTGTAGCCCCATGACTGTGTAATAACTGTTCTGACAATTTTAAAGAGTTTCTGCCATCAAGATGGCTGTCACGGTGTCTTTGAGAGGAAAAGTAGACTATAGGTGTCCTTTTGGTCCTTTGGAGAAATAAATACTTGATATTTCATTATGAAGTCATCTCTCGTTGGATTTGTCTTTGAATTTATCTCTTTAAACACTGATATTTAGATTTAAATTGTGTTTTGGTCTTTATCCTTAACTTGTTGGTTAAGCCTTTGATCTTCGGATTTATGCTTTAATCTTTGACTTTCATTGATCTTATTTGTTTTCCTTTGTGTACAGGTGGCTACACCGGAGGTTTTACTGTGTATCCAATGCTCATGATGTATCGATTTAAAACTTGGAAATTCGACCCTTATGTCCATTTTCTGCACTAAATTTCAGGCATATAGGATCGTCCTCCTTGGCCTCTGCAACTAAATTGTTGTGGGAAGGATCTTTATATTAGGACCACCATTAAACTTGCAACACACACAAACTATTAAAAAAAGAACCTGCGCGATGTGGATTAACTGCTTCAGAGGGCTTTGGTGGAGGCGGAGGAGCTTTGCAGAGAGGTGGAATGTAGGTGGGGGTTTAAAATTTGCATTGGCGCGAAGAATTGAAAGCGGTATTGAAAAATACCGGAGATGGTATTCACGCGGAGTCCGGGTGGTAGGCGGTATCATGTGAAATAAATGCAATACAGGTGTGTGGCTAACACGTGTCCCACCAAAAATCACTTATTTTGCGTTGAAAAAGGGTTTTGGGTAGCTATGGAAGAACGGGCGCGAAAACGCCTGTGGGTCGTTGGATCTGGGGAGGGTGAAATAGATCCATGGTGAAGATTATGAGAAATACAATGAAAGGTTCCAGCATGGTCGGGTGGGACCTGCGGGATTACATGGGAAAATGGAAGAAAATATGTATAGCGGGGGCACTTGAGGTACGGACAGATTTTTGGACTGGGTGCCTCCACAGTGAATATTAGCTATTGGATGCAGATTTCACATACCCCAAGGAGTCAACTACGGGGGCACTCATGTGGTTGACCTTTGTGCTGAAAATTGCTCACGGGTGAAAAGAAGGGGAATCAATGCGGGCCGTCGGATCTATGAGATGGACGGAAGAGAATGCATCACAGGATTTGCAATCAATGGAGAAGAGGGTCCGAGGAGGAAGTGATAGGAAGTTACGATATGCGATGGAGCGATGATGCAATGGATGCGATGACCGTATGATCTTTGAGGGAATGGATGACTGCGATCATATCGGAATATCATCCATTGGTGGGGTAAAGGGTCTGGGCACAAGAAATCACGATCGTCGATGAGCGATGCATCAATGGCTTAGTGCTCAATTATCAGCGCAGGTCATATGAGAAGCAGATCAGAAGATTTAAGCCCTTGGGGGATCATATCGGTGGGGAAAAAAGGGAAAGGGAAGCAGACATTTGGAAACTGCGAAGTGCGTTTTTCTGATGACCATTGGATCAGAAGTGAGATCAATGGCAAGAATTTTACCGTGGGGAAACGCATCGGCATTTCGCATATCGGTGGAAAAAGGAAAAGGGAACGAAGAATTTGAAATCGCTGATGGTCGATAGGCTTAGCACTTTGGTTGCAGGGCGTGGTCACAAGGCAGAGAAAGGGGCTAGGGGCTTAAGCAAAAAGCGCCTTAGGCCCAAAGTTGGAAAATAGGCTGAAAAGGGCTCTTTTAAGGTTTTTTAGGGGTTCTAGTATGGTTAAAAAGGTGTTTTTAAACCAAAAAAAGGGGATTTTCAAGGTTTAAAAGGGGATTTTGAGGAAGTAAAGGGTAAAATGAGGAAAGTGGGGGATTTTTGTAGAGGGATTTATCAAAGGAGAAAATGATGGAAAAATTGGTTTGAAAACAGTCTCTTTTATAGCAACAGGGCTTCTTTGAGGATTTTGAGTGAAGAGATCAAATAGGCGGATCTTTGAAGGATAAGGAACACAGTAGAGGCTTCAAAAAGTCACAGATTTTGCATGAAATTGTTTCTTGAAGACTAAAGACCTATTTTAGCCATCTTTGCATATGTCAAAATTATGGATGGCTAACACCCTAGATAATTATTTTACTTGTGCTATTAAAACTCTTTCCCTTTCTTGTTCATGTGATTTTGCGATTGTAATTGGTTTCCACAATTTGTAGAGTAGATTCAAGTATTTTTCTTTCACATATTACAAATATCAATGTGAATCTACATGGATTTTCTACATGATACCAGAACATGAATCACTATATAAGAGAATGATATGAGTTTCTTTTGAGAAGGTAAATGGAATTTGCAGATATACTCTGCAGGACTAGCAGCAGGATCAAGATGTCTTTCTCTCGATTGAGACTCAAATATGCCCTTGAGGGTAGTTTGAATTACATATCTTGGAAGTACAAGAATGAAGCAGATTTGTAAGACTACAGGGTGAAGGATTTCACATACAATGATATTCCTAAGCCTACAGTAACATATACTCAATATCTGGAAGCATGGAAGAAGAATGTAGCGAAGGAAAGAAGGATCTATTGGAAGGAGTTAGATATCATATTTTCTCAAACCTCCATGGAAAGGTAACTCCATATAAAGTTAAAAAAAAATGAAGTGTGAAGGAGATAGGTTTTACACTTTAGGGTACCATGGTTTCACCTCAAACACCTCACATAGTCTCTTGATGGCCTGGAAGGCCTACCTTAGTCTGTCATCCATGGTCCCCAATCAATTGCAGTTCATGGAAGGAAGACTCTTGAATGGGCATATCAATCTTCGATGCATGGGTTTACTAGAACTTTCAACAATAGAATCACATCACTCTTCGATGCTCTTTTACTTTGCACATGAGTCCCCTGACCACATCATTGCCTCTATGGGAAATATAGAAGCAGATGGGTTGAATCTCTCATTTTTCACAAAACAGACAGCACATCACAATGACTATTTGTTTGCATTTAAATACCAGAGGTGGTGGTCGGTGGCTCGAAGACGAGCAAAGACTATATTCATATTGGTGCAGATTTCTTTACCTCCAACACCAAAGATGGGGGATAAAATCCCCATAGGATATTTTTATCATTATGGACGAGTAAGGGGGACTCGCCATGCCCCCCTTCTACTCGTTAATGCGACCCTATCAACAGTGGGCAGGATAACTCATCATCCACACAACAACAGATATCTCAAGACAGAACCTGACGCACTGATGCAAGGATACACCGACTGTTATTTGCGTTGGAACCATCTCAGTCATCAACCGATAGCACTATCATAGGGGAAACTAGAACTGGCTTCGCTTGAATACAAAAATGGCATCAGACACCAATAAATAGGTAACCCTAATCTATTTTCAAGTTTTTATTAGAACCCCTGTGGGAAAAACATATTACTCTAGGGACAACATAGAGAGGGTGATAAATTTGAAATAGAGAATCAACCAAACAATGGGATATCCAATACACTTGCAATCACTAATCAATGGAGGAAAAATTTTACAATATTTCTAGTCAATAAAGGATTACCTCATAAGCTCAGGGTCTACCATAACACTTAACCTGTAGCTGCGAGCTTGAGTTGTGGAATAGGGAAAATAAAAAGTCCATGGGGGTTCTAGGGGCAGTAGCACCTCAAAATAGGAACACACTAAAGGAGGATCCTCCTCAAGATCATATTAAAAGGGAAAAATAAATATATTGTACCTACAGAACCAACTAGAAACACCCTGAGCCCATACATGGTAGAGAAATTGAAACACACGCCATAATTATATATAGACATACCAGAGATAGATGAGCATCGTACCACATATGAATCACAAACAATTATATGCTGTTTCAACTACTTTTGGCCCAAACCAATGGAACTCTTGCATTGGATTTTCATAAAATGGACCATGGATAGCGAAATTCATCTCTACTCCAAAGGATTTTTCATTGTCAAATTTCCAACCTCAGAAGTCAGAGACATTATACTTTGAGATGGAACATGGTTCTAGGGATATATAGGACTTTTAATTACCCCATGGTTCCCGAATTTTGATGCAAACACTATTTTTGTTTCAAGAATGTCGGTTTGGGTCTGGTTGTAGAACCTCTCCCCGCATTTATGGAATAAATGAGTTCTAGAAGGCATTGGGAACATCATTGGGAGATAAATAAAAACAGATACACAACACTTGGAGGAGCGAATCTATACTTTCACATGTATTTTTTTGGAAGTTGATCCCAGGAAAGGATTACCGGAAAGCATATAGTTGAAACATAAACAACAAATTTGGACACAACACCTAGATTATGAAAACACTGCATTCAGATGCAGAATTTGCAGGTAGACCGGAAATTTAAAAAACACATGTCTAGATGCAAAAAGAGATAACCAAAAAATAAAAAGAATAAAAATGAAAAAAAAAAAAACAAAACAAAAAATAATTGGGAAGGTACCTAAAGGGTGGAAATTTCCCACCATGTGGACCAGAGGAGGATGCGGAAGAATAAGCGAACTATCCCATTACAAATGAGAACAAATAGATAGCGACCGAAATGGAAGCACAAAGGAATGAATCACAAGATCCTTTTGACTTACAAAAACCCTCAGAATGGCCTACTAAGGATTCAGTAGCTTCAGAAATGGTGGGACTAAATGACATCATTTATCAAAAACCTCATACTTAGACAAGGACAATGGGGCACACATAGAATAAAATCATCTTTCCCTTATCTCATATACGCCATCACATGGTGAATTGCACAAGGTAAAGAAGAAGAAAGGGAGAAAAACATGAATTTCTCCTCTTATGTATTTCTTATGATCTCTTCTATGAAACTTGAACACTAGTCTTGACTAGTTGTTGGACAAATTATCAACTGATGCAACATGTAATTTTGTTTTCATTAATAGAATTACGAATTTTTTCCTTGGAAAAAAAAGAAAAATCCATATGTTATGTGGAAAGCCTTAATTTTTTTTTTTCAGAATAATAGTAACCAAAGGAAGTTGGCACGAAAGGACAAGCTCAAGAAAATCAAGATGGACAGGGGAAACTCAATACCAATATACTTGAGGAAGTTCACTCAGATGTTGAGATGAGATTGGAAGTGTTGGTGTTATATTTTTCAAGGATGATCTGGTGAGCCTAGCACTTCTAGGCATTCCCAAGAGCTGGCACAACAACCAGGCTTCTGTGAATGGGAGGGAAAATCTACTAGAGTGGGAGTGATTGTGGTCCAACTTGGCAAGAAGATATTCAGAAGTACATCATAGATGGATCCTCATCAAATACTGGTGATGAGGAAAAATGAGCCTTGGATGGAAAGCTAAAGAAAGGGAAAGGGAAGGCATCCCATTCCAAATCATATTTTGGTCAGGCAGGTAAGAATAAGGACATTTTGAAGATTAAATGTTTTCATTGTCATGAGCTAGGACATTATGCCACAAAGTGTCTGCAAAAGAAGGCCAACAAGAAGCTCTTAGGAGAAACAACACGCGAAGCTATTGCTTCACAATTCGAGTTGGATTTCACTCTTATCGCATGAATGGTATCATTGGTGATGGGTTTTGTGTGGTACCCAGATAGTGGAGCTTCATTCCATATGACCGAAAACAAAGAAATCTTCAGCAACATGGAGGAGAAATATCTCGATATGCACTCAGATATGGGACATGATGGGAGGTATAACACAATTGGAATAGGTATTGTTACCTTTTAGAGGGAGTATGGTACTCCTCTCACATTAAAAGGTGTCATGTATGTTCCTAGTATAAAGAAGAATTTAGTTTGAGTTTCTATTTTGGAATATTGTCACTACGATGTGATATTTAGCAAAGAAAATGTGTTCCTTCATCACAAATCCACGAGACATGTGAAGAATATTGGGGTTCGAGTAAATAACCTCTACAAATTGGACGTAGAATATTATGTTTCCTTGAGCATGAAAGCAAAGAAGGTTTAAAGTAGAGACATCAGTGGTTTATGGCATAGAATATTGGGCCATCTACACTATGGCACTTTGAAGATCATGCAATAGGTTTCTATAGGGCTTCACAATGGTGCACTTGAGCAGTGATATACATCTAAGGGGTGTACATTGGCTAAGTACATGAAAGCCACCTTCCATGATAAGTATAGTAGAGTGAAGGTGATCCTTGAAAGAGTTCACTCAGATGTATGTGAATCGTTCTCAACAACCTCCACAACAAAGCACATGCACTATGTGATATTTTTAGATGATATTTCACACAAGTGTTCAATATTATACTTGTATGAGAAAGATCAGGTTTTATTAAAATTTTGAGTTCAAAGCACTTGTATAGAAATATATAGGGAAAAATATTAATGTTATCAGGAGAGACAACAATGAAGAACATGTGTCGAATGAATACAATAACTTTTTTTCTTGAAAATGCATTTGATGGGAATTTATAGTACCTCATAAACCATAGTGGAATGGGGTTGCAGAGAAGAAGAAAAAAACTATTGTGGGAGCAACACGAGAGATGTTGCATGATTAGGGCCTACCGTAGCACTTGTGGGTTGAAGCATGCAACATAACAATATTTGTGCAAAAAAAAAGTCCTCATCAGATTCTTGGGATGAGTACACTAGAGGAAGCATTTTCCGGTAAAAATCCAGATGTGGCTCACTTAGGAATTTTTAGTTTTTCAGTGTATTTTAATGTAACCAAAGATGGATGGAAAAATCTAGAACCAAAAAATGAGTTGGTAATATTTTTGGGGTAAACTAATACACCTCACAACTATTGGGTGTACATGCCATCTCACAGGATGACAGTTGTCAGGATATATGTGAAATTTGATGAAGATAAGGCCATGTGAATTCCCCTTGAGAGGGAGCTTTAGTTGCATGTAGTTGAGGAGCTCATAGCTCTAGAAGAAGAACCTCAAGATGTGGAGTAGCCATAAGAGAGGATCAGAGAGTGGAAGCACCCACTTATACATATACATATAGAGATGGAAGGAAGCACATGGAAGAGATAAAATTATTGATGCATGATTCTAAAGAGAACGTGGCAACACCCACAACATAGTGTAGGTAGAGGAGGTCCTAAGAGAGGTACACTAGCAGAGGAGGTCCTCAGAGAGTGTCGAGACTAAGCCATCCTCATTTGAGGAAGAAGTGCAACAACTAGTATGGGTTGATGCCATGGTAGAGGAATATGACTCCACTATTAAGAATAGTGCATGGGAAGTTGTCCCAAGATGAGATGGAAATTCAGTTGTAGGATCCACGGGGACTTACAAGGTGAAGTAGGTAAAATATGGGAGTGTGGAGAAACATAAGGCCAGATTTATCACTAAAGGTTTATCACAGGTGGAGGGAATTAATTATGAGGAGACCTTTGCACCAATTGCAAGGTACTTGTGAAGCAGATCTATTCTTTCAATTTCAACCTTGATGGGATGGAAGATACACCAAATGGATGTAAAGACAACCTTCCTCAAGAGAGTGATTGAGGAAGAGGTGTACACTGAGTAGCTGGAAGTATTTGAGACCTTAGATAGAGAGTCGCATGCATGCATACTCAAGCGAGCAGTGTATGGACTAAAAGAAGCACTCTCTGCTTAGTACACTAGCATTGACAACAACTTCACCAGGTTAGATTTCACCAAAAGTGAAGCAGGTGCGAAGCTTTATCATGTTATGTTTGAAGGTAAATTATTGATTATAGTATAATATGTCGATGATTTGATTCTGACGTGTGATGAGCATGTGATCAAATCTTGCAATGAGGATCTTGCAAGATAATTTGAGATGAAGGATATCAAGATCTTGCATTATTTCCTTGGTTTGGAAATTTGGCATATAAATGGGGAACTATTGTATCTCAAGGAAAGTATGTGAATGAGATTCTGAATAATTTTCACATGGAGAAAAACAAATCCATGGAAATGCCTCTAGCAGGGAATTGGAGGATGGAAGATGCTACTTTAGATGAATTAGAAGAAGCTACCATCTATAAAAAACTTGTGGTTTCACTCATGTACTTGGTGAACACACAACCATACATGTGTTATCTAGTTAAACATCTTATTCAAGCTATGCTTAAGCCTACCGAGCTCTTTTGGAAAGTAGGAAAAGTGTTGAGATACCTCAGAGGTAGCACTCAGTTGGTCTTTGGTACAAGCAAATAGAGGGAGTGAAGCTTCAAGGCATCACATTGAGGCTTTACAGATGTAGATTGGGTAGGGATTCCATCCAACAGGAAGAGCACATCATGGGGAATATTCATTAATTGGTCAACAACATCAGGGTATCTGAAAATCCCTTTTTTGTTGAGAGGGAGTGTTGAAAATGGAAACAAAGAGAGGCTTCTAATTTAATCTCCCCTTCATTAAATTAGAAGTAAATTATAGTTCCACATCACATGACAGTATGAACAAGTTAAATAAGTTAGGAAGAATTAATTGGTTCACTTAATTTGAGTTGAGAACCTAATGGGAGGCATGTAGAGTGTACCCTAAATTTTGGGGGCTCAGGTACAATTTATTGTGAGTTGCAATTAACTAACCTAATTAATTTGAGCTAAAATCACTTTAAATAGTTCTAAATGATGGAGGAACAAGTGAGGAGTAAAGTGAATTAAATTAGATTTAATTCACATGCAATGATCAATCACATAACTGATAATTCACTGATAAATAACTCATGCATGTCAGTTTCAAGAAAGACGAATTGAGATTGGAGTTAAAGGGAAGTGTACTATCAGTTGTATAATTAGAAAATTGTACAGGTGGTGCATGGAGTCAGAGGAAGAACCTTGATGTATTACGTAATCATTATTGGTGAATTTTGTTATTAATAGGGGCCTAATTCCTTTGGAAATTGTGCAAGGAAATACAGATTCCCGAGGCCAAGAATTCGGTTAAGTATTGAACCAAGCTTACCTAGGAATCAGTGAGCACAATAAAAGATAGTGAAGATAGCTCTCAAACCTAAGAGAAGAATTGTATTTCTCTCGTATTATTTAGCTTATGCTATATACAAATAACATGGTTTTTAGTTGAGGCTTCCCAAAATAAATATTTGAATTGTGCGATTGAAATTCTTTCTCTTTCTTGTTTATGTGATTTTGCGATCGTAATTGGTTTCTGCAATTTGTAGAGTATATTCAAGTTTTTTGTTTTAGCATATTATAAATATCAATTTGAATATACATGGATTTGTTATAGTGAGTTAGTCTAAAAATTCCTTGAATCTCATAACAGAATTGTATCAAACAATTGTTTGAAACTCATGAAGGTAGGATCCTCTGATAAAGCATATGTATCCTTTAAAATATTTTGTGCTAAGAAACACATTTAACAAAGGTATTTTTTTGTTGATGATTACATTGTCTAGATTGTTAAAGAAATTGACTATACATAGAATTGTGTCAAGATTTTGACACATGACATTTCAACATATATTGCGGAAAGCATTATTGTTTCTATTAGTTTAGGGTTTTTTCAAATGAAACTCTTTAGTTTTAAAAATAATTTTCTATATGTATATCTTCTTTCTTTATCAATTTTTTCATGAAGTCATTATATTTGGTTTCTGCTTTATTTGGTGAAATTATAAATTTACTCCATAAAAAACTGCATATACGGAAGCTACTAGCAATATATAAGTTTTATATGGGTAGTTACTGCAAAATATTCATGAAATTTCCATCTAAGTTTTGGCCCACTAGACTTGGCACTAATTTCTTCATTTACAGTCATCAATAAAAGTGGTTATTACAATTTCTAGCAAGTAATTAGTACTTAATGCATTTTTCCACAGAAACAACTAGACTTGTAATCATTCAGCTAATAAAAATGTGATGTACATTTTTTCCTTCCACATAAATTGGAAAATGAATACATTGGTGGAAACATTTTAATGGTAATGGTTAGAAATGATGAACCCGACGCATAGAATGATACCCTCATAATGGTACCAGAGCAGAAATATCTTGTTGCAATTTCCTGTTGTTGAACGAAATTTCTATAGGTTGAAAATACCATTAATAAATCTTCTGAGAAATCACATATGAAATCATAGAGCCGACGCATTTCGAACTATTGAATGTAGTTCATCATCATGAGAATGAATATTGAGCTAATCAAAGTACACATATATATAATGCAGAGATATGCAATGGTCAAAACCAATTAAAAATAATGAATTAATAAAATTAGTTGTTAAGGAAATATTAATAAATATAAATATGTATAATTGAATATTATTATTAAATATAACCCATAAAGACAGAAAGAAATATTTAAAATCACAAAACAAATCCAAAGGTTAAAATAAAAACAAAAAATAAACCAACAAACAAAATAATAATAAAATAAATAATAAATGGAGACTAAGCCAAAAAAATAAACCATCGAAAATTAATATAATTTGTCAAAATCAATCTAATAATAAATAATTAAAGGTAAAAAATATAAATTAACAATTTAAAAATCAATTAAAGATAAATTAAATAAATAAATGAATAAACCTAAAAAATGCAACCAGCCAACTAAATTTTAAACCAAAAAATGACCGTAATAAGACATTATTTTATAGAAATACACACAATATATACACACACACACACACACACACACACACACACACACACACACACATATATAGTAAACCCATAAAAAGGGAAAAAATAGAGGATAACACCAAGGAAGATTGAAAAAAGGAACCCTACTATGAGCAGAGAAACGTGATCTAGCAACTGCTAATTTTCTACCCGTCATCGCTATTCAGTGTGCGAGACATTTTCTCAATACTGTTAGTTTTATGTTGTCTTGATTTATGCTAATATCCCTATTAATGAGGCGGTTGAAGTCATCAATCACATCACTGATCCTGACATTGCAAAACTGGTAGAGAATTGCCTTACCTCTACGTTTTTTAGCTTTGAAGGTGAATTTTATGTGCTTACCTATGGTGTTGCCATGGGTTCTCTGCTCTCCCCTATGGTTGCCAAAATTTTTATGGAAGAAGTTGAATCAAAATCCTTAGCTTCTAGTCCTTTTAAGCCCACGATTTGGAAATTGTTTGTGGATGACACATTCATAAACTAGTCTCATTGTCGTCAAAATTTTGATTATTTTCACCAACACCTAAATGATCAATATAGATCCTTAAAATTCATGATGGAAACTAAGATTAATGGTAGCCTTCCTTTCCTTGATGTTATCATCTCTAGAAATGATAATGGCTCCTTCTCTCACCGAGTTTTTTGGAAGAAAACTCACACTGAATAGTATTTGCATGCTTGCTCTCATCATCTTCCAGCTCAAAAATATGGTGTTCTGAGCACACTAGCCACGAAAACCCTTAGGGTTTCAAATGATGACAACTTGGAAGAAGAGAAGGTCCATCTCCTTAAGGTATTTGAGATGAATGATTACAGTAAAAGTCAAGGTTTGAGGGCTTTCCTAAATGATAGCAGAGGTCCAAAGATGAAAATAGATCAGGATGATCTAGTTGGTAGAGTTCATGTGCCATTTATACATGGTACTACTGACAAGATCGCTCGGATTTGAAGGAAGCATAGGATCTCTTCCTCTTCTAAATATTTGAAAACCATTCGAGGTTCCCTCTGATCTGTTAAAGGCCAATTTTACCCCAAAATCATGAAAGGTGTTTATTTAATCCCCTATTTCTATGGGATCCCCTAGGAGAAACAGGTTGTTCTATTAATATAAGAATTCAAGAGCACGATGATGATATCAGACATTATAAAACGAAGTCCTCAGCTCTGGCCGAACATGCAAAAAATACTAAGAACCAAATTTGTGTGGAAGAATCCAAAATCATTGCTAATATTGAGCATTTCTATCACCACAAATTTAGGGAAGCAGTTGAGATTAAGAAAAGGCTCGTACAATGAATAGGGATAATAGGTGGAACATTAGTAGTTGTTGGATCTCGTCTCTCTGCTCATAGTAGGGTTCTTTTTCTTCTTTCCTGGTGTTGTCCTCTAATTTTTTCTTTTTCTGGGTTTATTTTATATATATATATATATATTCCTATAAAATTATGTATTATTACTATCATTTTTTTTTTAAATTTAGTTGGTTGGTTACTTTTTTTAGGTTTGTTCATTTATTTATTTAATTTATCTTTAATTGATTTTTAAATTTTAAATTTAAATTTTTCATCTTTAATTCTATTCTATTAGATTTATTTTGACTAATTATATTAATTTTTGGTGGTTTATTTTATTTACTTAGTCTTCATTTATTTTTTATTTTATTATCATTTTGTTTGTTGGTTTATTTTTTGTTTTTATTTTGATTTTTGGATTTGGTTTGTGATTTTCAATATTTATTTCTATCTTTATGGATTATATTTAATAATATTAATGGATTATATATTTATATTTATTAATATTTCCTTAACGGCTAATTTTATTAATTCATTATTTTTAATTGGTTTTGGCAGTTGCATATCTCTGCATTGTATAGATGTTTAATTTGATCAGCTCAATCTTCATTCTCCTGATGATGAACTACATTCAGTAGTTCGAAACATGTCAGCTCTATGATTTCTTATGTGATTTCCCATAATATTTATCAATAATTGATATGGATCCCAAAAGTTTACACTCAAATATTACCCTGCACGGAAAGGTTGAAAATATCTTATTGCATTTAAGTTCCACAATACCTTGTGTTTCGTTCAGGAGAAGGAAATTTTTGTCTGTTATCCATATTTGAGAACTCACATTTGGGCTCCAAGGTGGTGGGAAATCCTTCATTTGGGTCTTGAATACTTTATCGGTGACTGATAACAAGAGGATATCCTCGCAGTCTCTGTTGATGGAAGGGTTTGAATGCGACAACTACGAGCTAGGTATGGTGAGGATAGTATGGGCACTGAAGCTGCTCATCCTGTCTCATTCTTCCACGGATGCTTTCATCAACCATTTTCGTTGGAATTCCATGGTGAGCATGAAAAGAGGACAATCACTTTCATTAGCCACTGTCGTTGGATTTCCATGGTGGAGAGTGTGAATAGAGAGTTTGAACCATTGACCTTGGGAGAGTTATCCGAGAGGTAGTGGCAACCCAACAGGTTCCCTTCCAACAATTTGATAGCCAAAGGAAAATGAAAACCTAATCCAAGAAGCAACAACAGGAGCAGGATATTTGGCCTTCCCCACTGGTATGATATGTGAACCCAGGCGCAGGAAAAATCCACACAATATGTGAACCCAGTAGCAAATTTTCCATGTGTCAAATTTTAACAAAGAGGATGAAGAAAATGACTGCTTGGGATTGGCTAGGATGAACAATGTTTTCCCATCCAATTCTATAGAGAGAACACCTTCAATGTAATTAGTATACGTTAGAAACTATTTTACGATACATTGTAATATGATATTATAGGGTAGTTTAGATTAATTATAGGTTACTTATTCTAGGGTAGGATATATTAATATAGATCAATGTATGAAGTCTAAGCTAGGTAGGTAAAGCTGTGTAGGCTATAAAATTTTAGAGATGGTATTTTAAGCTAGGTATGTTATGATAAACTAGTGTGTGACACATTAAACTCTAGTTTAGATAACTTATGGAAAATTTCAACAATTATTTATGAGTTATAGGGAACATGAATTTATCTTTGAATCAATTTATGAAATATTTTATATATATTGAAATATGATTTAATTTGATTTAACGTGTAAAGTAAAATAAAATAAAAATAAAAATAAATAAAAAATAAAAAATAAATCCAACTACCTTAAAAAAAAATTAAACTTTAGTTTACATAGGTTATGGAAAATTTCAACAATTATTTTATGAGTTAAAAGGAACATGGATTTGTCTTTGAATCAATTTATGAAATAATTTATATTTATTTCAATATGATTTTATTTAATATAAAAAAAAAAAGAAAAAGTGACAACAAAATCCAACCACCGTCAAGAAAAATAAAACTTAATTCAACGATTTAAAAACATCTTAAAACATGATAGCTCAATAATATAAATGAAACATTAGAATATGTTTTTATGTATATGTTGAATTCAAACATGAATTTTATAAATAATTTAAAAATTGCAAAACACAATAATTTTATGAATAATTTGAAATTGCAAAACACATGTGATATGCATAACTTTGTATTTCCAAATAAATTTTAAAAATGATATGAATAATCTTACCAATTTAAAATTAAATTATCTTAAAACATGATAGATCAATAATATAAATAAAACATTAAAATATGTTTTTATGTATGAATTCAAATATGACTTTTATAAATATGACTTTTTTAAATAATTTAAATGAAGCATTAAAATATGTTTTTATGTATGTGTTGAATTCAAAATGACTTTTATAAATAATTTAAAATTGGAAAACACAACACTAGACAACTAAAAAGAATTATGTAATATTATATAAAGTATTTAATTGTGAAAAACCTTATTCATATATATTTTATGATAATTTTAATGTCAAATTATATGACCTACAAATTATTGATATTTATGTTTTTAAAATAATATAATTGTAAAAAACCTTCACATATTTTTTCTTATAATTTTAACGTCATTATATGATTTACAGATTAGGGATATTTGTGTTATAAAATAATATGTAAATTGTGACTTTTTAGATTCAAATTCTGCCAACTTTATTTTGTAAAACTAGCACTAATTTTATTCATTTATATTTATATGTAAATAAGTAAAACTCACACTAATGCTTCGGAGCCAAAATGACATGGATGAGAATAGGGTTTATTTAAATCTATCAAATTTAAGGGAATAAATACATGTTGAGAAATTATTCAGGGGCTACGCAACTCTTCAAGAATGGCAGTTGTGCCATCATGTCATGCAAAACGTAAGCAAGAGAAGCCATCAAACACTTCAACGAGTTTGATTTGATGGTTTTGTGATTTGGTGGTAATCACAAAACCTACTTCTCTCACATGTTCTCTGCCACATAGTTGTTGAGAAACGACAGAGGCATCAGGTAGTTAACACGTGGATGTTGCAAAGGATAAACTCTAGTCTACCCCAGAGTCATTGTTAAAAAGGTCTTACAAATTTGCACTTTAAGATTCGATGATATTAATGAAGGTTTCAAAATTTTCATAAGGAGGAATATGATACACTGATCTGCCACGTAAATATCTTCCTTCCACATGGCACCATAACATGATAAAACCAAACCATATAAATCATTCAACAAACCACACGTGTAAATCATTCAACAAACCACACGTGTAAATCATGTAGAAGTTGTCACGAATAATGAAAGGAACAAGCTACTCATTCAGTTATAATAGAAATTGTAACAATTTCAGTGATGAGAATATATAACCGGGTTGATTTTAAGCACACAAAGAATGGTTAACAATGGAGATTCTTTGGAATATTTGGTAGCTTTTAGTGGTTTTTGAGCCACGACATCATTGTATTAGAGTGTAAAATTAGACAAAGGGGGGTCATTGGGAGACTAGGGTGTAGTGTTAGGATTTGGTTCTCATGGAGGTGTAGAAATTACCAAGTCATAAATATTTTTTAATAATAGATTATGGAACAGCGAATTAAGTTTAGAGAAATTGTACTCAGATCAAATCACTGAAATCATCTTAATAATGAAAGGTTTTGATGATGAGGATGAACGCCATGAAATATGCAAGAATAATAATTGAAATCTACCATGAAATTCATCCAGATACTGTAACTTATTCTCAAAGATTGAGAATGACATGATTCTACCAAATTGAGTAAAAAAAGCATATTAATTCACAAAGAAAGTGTAGAGATCATTGTGTGGATTTATTGATTAGTAAATAAATAACGGGTTTCTTTAATCCAAACTAAAATCAGTTGAAACTATGATATGCCATAAAATCTCAAATAGGAAAAAATAGTACAATAATAGGGTAGTTGTAGGGCAATGTCTAATAATTTATGTGGGGTAGTATATCATAGATTATGGTATGATATGAAAAAACGTTGCAATAATAGGGTGGTGGTAGGCAATGCCCATTAGTTTAGGTGGTGTAGAATGGTGTAGAATATCATATTTTATGATATGATATGATGTTATAGGTTATTATATTGTACTCTAAGGTAGTTTAGGATATGCTATAATATACTATAAATTGCTCTTAAAAGGTGCAAAGAATGATGAAGGAATTGGGATCAGGGCATTGACATCAATGAGAGTTCCAGGAATATATCAGGGCAAGTTCTGCCATCGAAATATTATTTCTCTCCTTAGGTATTGCACTGAGAACAATAATAGGTTTCTCATATATGAATTCATGCATCTGAGCACGCTAAGCCAACCCATTTTCCATTCAGAGCATAATGAGATCAAGCCTCTCAGTTTGTATAGTCAAATTCTTATTTCTTTGGATGTAGTACTTACACGACCTGCCGTGTGAAATTTTCATTCACAAGGATTTGAGGCCTCCAAATATTCTTCTCGGTGAAAAGTTGCAAGAAAAAAAGATTCACTTCTAAAAACTCTCATCAACGGGTTAGAAAGTATAAGTTAAGAGCACAAAGTATCTTTTTAAAATAAAAATGATGAATCTATATGGTCAATACTATAATGATAGAAAATTATATATTATAGAGCAAAAAAACACATAAAATATGTGGAAGATAAATATAGAAAAAATTTAAACAAGAGATACACAGATATATGTGGTTCACCCAACTTGGGCTATGTCCACGGAAACAACCAGTCCTTCCTTTATATTATCCAACAAAAATGAAGAGACACAACCTACAGCAAATCTATTGTAATATCCTCTTCTCTCTCACATAATCCCCCTTTCTATTTCTCGCTCAGAATATACACATGATACAAAGTTGCAATACAATACCCGCATATAATAGAGGGGTTTCCTTCTAGGGAAAAAACCCTAAATTAAATATAACTTCTACCATCAGATCATCTGCCTAATGAAAAACCCATATTGACTACGAAATTACAATATTTGACAAGGAAATTTTACATTTGGTTTTAGCTTCAGGGGCGCTGCCCCCGAAACCCCCTTCCAGGGGGGATCCAAAATGGTGTCGTCGCCCTCAGTGGAACTCCCTGATGATGATCAAATGATGGGCGGTGTTGCCGCCCCGTTAATAACAGGGTTCCAATGCAACGATACATCTAAATAAGGAAGATAATCAGCCTCCACACCCAACAATATCCCACTTGGAGACGGATTGTAGTAACTCCACTACTGCTTCATTTGTTGGACAATTACTCCCCCTTGGACCTGGTTTTTTCTCATCTCATCATCATACTTGAAAACTAATTGAAACTTAGCATAATATCAGTTTCTCCTTGGTTACAACTTTTGTTAGCACATCTGTAGGATTCTAGCTAGTGTGTATATTTTCTAGCTTCAACTACCCATCTTCCAACACTAGGCGTATGAAATGGTACTTGAGCTATATGTGTTTACTCCTAGAATGAAATGATGAGTTCTTTACAAGATGAATGGCACTATGGTTTTCACAGTATAACTTTCCCATCTCATGTTTCTTACCCAATTCATTCATAAACATTTTTAATGAAATCATTTCTTTACTAGCCTCTGTAGCAGCACAATAATCTGCTTTTGTTGTTGAAAGTGCAACAACCCTTTGCATTTTTGAAACCCAACTGATAGTTGTTCCACCTATAGTGAATACATAACCTGTAGTGCTCCTTTTTTCATCTCTATCACCTGCCATGTTTGCATCAACATATCCCTATAGAGCAACTTTTGAACCAACAAACCATAATGCTTGATTTGTGGTACCTCTCAAATATTTGAGAATCCATTTCAGTTCCATCCAATGTTATTTCCCTGGATTGTTCATGTACCTACTTACAACTCCCACTTCATGTGCAATATCAGGCCTTGTGCAGAACATTGCACACATTAAGCTTCCAACTGCCGATGCATATGGAACTTTAGACATATAATCAATTTATTCTTGGATCCTGGGGCACATATCTTTACTAAGTTATAAATGGATAGCCAAATGTGTACTAACTGGTTTTTCATTCTACATATTAAATATTTTCAACACCTTTTGTATGTACTAATTCTGAGACAATGTTAATTTGCGATTTTTCTTGTCTCTGATTATTCTCATACCAAGGATTTATTTTGAAGCTCCCAAATCCTTCATTGTAAATGAATTTGCCAATTTTATTTTGAGCACATTTATTTCCTACATGCTAGACCCTACAACAATCATGTCATCTACATACAATAACAATATAGTATAGCTTCCATCATTTTGTTTTTGCAGATAAACACAATGATCAGAGTGACATCTAGTATAACCTTGTTCAGACATAAACCTATCAAATTTTAGATACCACTACCTCGGAGACTGTTTTAAACCATACAAGATTTTCTTTAACCCGCACACAAATTTTTCCTTCCTTTCTCCTCATATCCTTGTGGTTGTTGCATATAGATCTCTTCCTCCAAATATCCATGGAGAAATGTTGCCTTTACATCTAACTATTCAAGATGAAAATATTCCACTTCTACAAGAATTAAAATAGTTCTAATTGAATTCATCTTAAAAACAGGAGAAAATATTTAATCAAAGTCAATACTTTTATTTTGTGCAAACCTCTTCACCACAAGTCTAGATTTGTACCTCTATTTTCCTCCATATTCTTCCTTCATCCTGTAAACCCATTTATTCTGCAATGTTGTTTTACCTACACACAACCTGACTAAGTCCCAAGTCTGGTTATGTATTAAGGATTCCATCTCTTATTTCGTGGCTAGCTCCCACTTTTTTCTGGTTGCGATCTACATTTATTCTTTATAAAATTCACCAGAATCAGTAAAAAATAAATAACATAATGAAGGAGAGTATCCCGGTAGATCTTCTGACACCATTTTCAAGTGTTTTAGGTGCATGTTGTTGTTATGGTGGTTGTTGATTATTATTATTTCCAGGCACCTTTACTTTTTCTTTGATCTCATCAAGAACTGTGTATTCTTTGTTTTATTTTTCTTGTTTCTTTTCATGTAACTGATTCTTATACAATACCTTTTCATTGAATATTACACCTCTGCTCCTAATGATTTTTTGATTTTCATAATCGTATAAGCGATAACCAAAATCATTAACACCATATCCAATAAAGGTACATTTCTTTGATTTTTCCTCAAGATTTGTTCTATTTTATTTATTAATATGGACAAAGGCCTCGCAACCAAAAGGATTTAAAAAAAAGTAGTTTACCATTTTACCTATTCATGCCTCCTCTGGAATACCACCATCCAAGGAACTTGAAGGTCCTCTGTTTATTAGATAAATAGAGCATCTATAAAATCTACCCAAAATTCTAAAGGAAATCCTACATGCAATCGCATGCACCTTGCATACTCCATGATTTTCTTGTTCATCCTTTCTAACACACCATTTTCTTGTGGTGTTCTTGGATTTTTCTTCTCTCTGTGAATTCCATGCTTTGAATAATACCTATCAAACACTTTGCTGCAATATTCATCTCCATTGTCTGATTTCAGACACTTCAACTTCTTTCCTGTCTCAATATCGGCCAAATATTTCCATTTCTTGAAAGTATCAAATACATCATATTTATTTTGAATACAATAAATCCAATTTTTTCTAGTTGCATCATCAATAAAAGTAACATAATAACGAGAGCCACCGAGAGATGATACCTGAGCAAGTCCCCATACGTCTATATGCACAAGCTCTAATTTTTCGTGATTATTTTCTTTACAAACTCTAATAAATATGACTCTCTTCTATTTCCATAAATACAAGTCTCACATAAATCCAAATCAATATTCTTCAAACCCAGCAACAAATTTGTTGAGTGAAGAATCTTCATCCCCTTCTCACTCATGTGTTCGAGCCTATGATGCCATAATGTTGCATCTGCTCATTTGGCAGTTAAAGCATTAATAGAATTAGAAATACCATTACATAAATACAATGTACCAACCTTTTCACCTTTTCATATTACCAGGGATCCTTTAGTGACCTTCCAGGTTTTATCTGTGAAATCTCTCACACAATCTTCACCGCGTAGCTGCCCTATTGAAATCCGATTTTTCTTTAGATATGGAACATGCCTTACCTCCTTTAATAACCATTGGTTTCCATTATTTTGTTTTACAATAACTTTACCCATTCCAACGATTTTACATGGTTTATCACCACCCAGACGAACCTATCCAAAATCTTCTTGAACATAGTCATGAAAATATTTCTTATCAAGTGTGACATGGAATGAGGCCCCTGAATCTACCATTTGTTGAAATTCAACAAGAAAATACACCACATGCTAGTGTGGGATTCCAGTCACACATGAGTGAGGAATTCAAGTGACACATTAGTGCTAATGGGGGCATCCAATTTTTAAATAAATTAGAAAATAAATTGTAATCTTATCTCACAACAACTTGTAATAGTTAACTAAACATGATAGACTTAGTTAGCTCAATAAGTTTGACTTGAGGGTCAAATATGAGGCATGTAGAGTGATTCTATTATTTATAGGGTCCAGTTGCAGTTGTAGCACTAGTGTGGTGTGAGTGCAATCAGTTAACTCAAATTAATTGAGTTAAAATGAGTTTAATTAGTTCTAATTGAGTGATAAGCTAGTGGAAGGTCAAGTGAATTAAAATAGATTTAATTCACATTTAGTGATCTACCAAGTAACTAATGATTCACTGTTAAAAGCCGCATGCATGTCAATTCCGATGACGACCTAGTTGAGACAAAGGTTAAATGAAAGTAAAAGATCAGTTTTATTATTGGTGAATTTCCCAAGCGCAGTAATAAAGCCACGAGATGCCTATGATGGATTGCACATTCAAGGAAGGTTGGAATTCCTATTTAATAGAAATTATTTTTCCTGGGGATTGCGTGAGAAAGGAAGGATGAAGGTAGGTAGGAAATTAGCTATGTATTGGTCCAATTTTACCTAGATCAGTCTAAAACAATTGGTAGAGTGTATGAGGTTCTTGTGAGCACACATGCATTGTATTGTTTCATGATTCTTTGGCTAATTATACAATAAATATGGAGGGGTTTTGAGGAGTTTCTTTCCGCAGGAAAATATTGTGTTGTGCAATTGATTTACTTCTTTCTCTTACTTTCACATGATTGAGCGATAGTGATTTCTATTCCACAAATATTGTAGAAGGATTCAGTATCTTGTTTTAGTACATTACATGATTAGATTGAATCCATTGGTCTAATTTCTACATGGTATCAGAGCTGTGTTAGAGATTTTCTACACAACCCAAGAATGAGTAACATTTTATAAACATAGAATCAAAGCATCTTGTAACACATCACCTGTCACATTTTCTTAATGAGTATTTTCTTGTTGTGTGTATCCTTCTTTTCCCTTCCAAAATTTACAGTCTTTCTTCAAGTGTCCTCTCTTTTTGCATTTCCAACACACTATCCCCGATCTGGACTTGGATCTGCCTTTCCTTGATTTACTGCGATATCCTTAGCTCTTTCCTCTTTCCATTTTTCTTCCCCTAGTCTCTGCCCTCAAAGCATTACCTGATGTCTCACCATAGCTTTTCCATCGCATTTCCTCTCTAAGGATAGCACCGAAAACATCATCAAAATTTAAAGTACTAGATCCAGAGACAGAGATAATAATGGACATAACTAAACCATTCCAACTTTCTGGCAATGAGAACAAAAATAATAGAGCCCTAACTTCATCATCAAATTTTACCCCTACAAAACTTAACTGACAGGTAATGGTATTAAATTTATTTAAATGGTCAGCAACAGATCCGCCTTCCAACATCTTCATATTAAATAAAATTTTCATAAGAAATACCTTATTTGAGGCCGAGGGTTTTTCATATAGTTTTGAAAATGTCATAATTAAACCCTCTGTTGTTATTTCCTTCAAAATATTGAAGGCTACCGACGTCGTGAGTCACAACTATATTGTTCCAAGTGCCTTTCAATCGAGACTCTCTCATTCTGTGTCTGTCATAATTGACAGTTTCTTTATATTTCCACTCAATGGTAGGTACAGATCTTTCTAATATATATAATATTCCATCTTCATATTCCACAGCGAGTAGTTTTGGCCATTAAATTTCTCAACCCTAAACTTACCATCTTTTGCCATTGCTCCCACTCGAACTAGGAGTACTTCTTTCCTGCGATTTTATCAGCCAAATAGAACTTCAGCTCTGATACTAGTTTTTATAAAATGATATGTTACAAAGCAATGGAACACATAAAATATGTAGAAACATAAACGCAAAAAACATATAAACAAGAGATACAAGGATATATGTGGTTCGCCCAACTTTGGCTATGTCCACGGAAACATCCAGTCCTTTCTTTATATTATCCAGCAAAAATGAAGAGACACAACCTACAACAGATCCGCTGTAATATCCTATTCTCTCTCACACAACCCCCCTTTCCATTTCTTGCTCATAATATAAACATGATACATAGTTGCAATACAATACCCTCATACGACAGAGGGGTTTCCTTCTAGGGAAAAAAACCCTAAATTAAACATAACTTCTACCGTCAAATGATTTTGCTAATGAACGACCCAGATTGACTACAAAATTACAATTTTTGAGAAGGAAATTTTATATATGTTTTTAGATTCAGGGGTGCTACACCCGAAACCCCCTGCTGGGGGGGCGAGCCTCCAAAATGGCGTCATCACCCCCCCTGCACCCCCTTGAGGGCAATCAAATGATGGATGGCATTTCCACCCCTTTAAAAACAAGGGTCCAACACAGTGATACATCTAAATAAGGAAGATAATCAAGCCCCACACCCAAAATATAAACTTGTATGAAATTATGAAAATTTAAATGCAAGATTTAGGTACATTTCAAGAAATTTGAAATATATTCATAGGTTTGATGAGGCTTAGCTTTTATTTTCTTATGGTGTAGCTTATTTTTTCTAATCTCAATTAAATTATTGTGATTTGAACTTATGTGGCAGGAATTATAAACTTAACCCATTTACCCATTTCTTAAATAAAAAAATCGACTAATAAAACATTTAAACAAAAAATTAAACTAGTAAATTATTTAAACAAAAATGAAAATGATTCGGAACTCAAGTATTGTTTCAAATCCAATGGAAATTCATGTACTCGATCATAATGAGGTCAATGTTGAAAGTCCCAATTATCAACTAAAGAATCCTTTGAATGTGGTAGTTGGTTTTATATCGGTTGATATCAAAGTTGAGAAACCCACACATAGCTTTAGAAAGATTTTAAATTCATATATAGATTGCGTCTTGAATCACCCTAAAGTTGAAGCTGAGAATTCGAAATGTACATTGAAATAGTTGTAGATTTCATTTCAGTTCAACCTAGAAATTCATTAAATACAAACTTGGATTGTTTTTCAGATCAACCTCAGCCTCATGTTGTAGCTGAGAATGGTAATTATAGTTTGGAGGATCATACTCGTGAGCTAGAAAAGTATTTTAATGCAACATTTGATTCTACATCACTTCAGGTTGAAGCTGATAAATACACTCATAGTTTTAGAAGGACTTTAACTTTGGATATGTATTCTGTCTTAAATCAACCTAAAGTTGAAGCTGAGTAATAAAGGTACATTGAGCTCAGTTATGGATTTTGTTCAAGTTTATCTAGCAAGAGTATCGAGCTCAAACTTGGTCTCCCTTTCAGTTCAACTTCAGCCTCAATTTGAAGCTCAAAAGCATGATTGTGTTTAGATAATCTATCAAATAAAAAAATTGATTCCATTTCCTTCTATTCAGGGAAGATTCCCAATTCATCAATCAATAGGAATTTCACCTGAAACAAATAAGATGAGTCGAAAATCATATCACTTGAAAGAAATAAGTCTAAAAATGAGTCAGCAGAACAAGGTGTCATTTCTTGTGGTGACTATTTGTACCAAGCATGAGAGGCTTGAGTCAGGTATCAAAATTAGTCTTGAAAATTCAATGGTTTCTAGAATACAAATTTCATATAGCTCTAGGAATGTTGGTCATTTAGAAAATGATTCACAAGGACGCACATCTCTTCCAAATTACATGGTTTCCATTGTGTAAGCCAAAGCCAAATATTATGTTGTTCATTTTCCATATTTAAGTCTAGATGTACAAGGGTTCGTTCTTGCAAGGAGAAGAATGTTAGGTCCCTATATTACTAGTATAGTCCCTTATTGTTGTTAGTGTAACCCCCTTATTGTTATTATTGTACCCTTGTAACCCCCATTTTATTATTATTGTGCCCTTAAATTATTATGTAGGTGTTCAGGATTGTTACATTGTAGCTCACTGGGTTATTATTTATGGACTCTCTCTCTCTAGAAGAGGTTTCATTGGATAATCCAAGAATTGTTCATTTATGTAATGTATTGGAGGTTGCCCCCTTGAAGTGACCTATTTCTAAGACGTTGATATATCTTTTCTTCTATTTTTTGAGCTGGTTACACAAAATTTGGTATCAAAGCTTTGGATTCTAGGGTTTTGCTGCTCCAAACAGGTCATCATGGAATTTTCTCTATAAGTTTTTTTCTACAAAGTTTCAGAAGCTGAAATTTTTAGGGTGAGAAGCTGAAATCCCGAGGAAGATTTTCTAAAAATTTCAGAGCTTGGTTCGTAATATTTTTGGAGATATGATCTGTGGAAGTTAGGTCTTGTTTCAAGATCCTAAACAGGTCATCGTGGAATTTTCACTATAATGGTTTTTCTACGAAGGTTCAGAATCTGAAATTCATATGGTGCGAAGCTGAAATGTTTAGGAAATTCGTCAAAAAATTTCAAAGCTTGTTGTTTCAGGGAAAATCACCCTAGAGGTTCGTTGGGTTACAACCTCCACAGAGCAGGGGCATGCTACTTAAGAAGGACTCACACAACCATGCATGTTCAGAAAAAGCATTATTAGGTGAATTAGAAGTTACCATTGAAATTCTAGTTCAAACGGTCCAGCAAGGTCAGCCCAAATAACTGTGGCCGTCATGCCCTACATTACCAACACAGAAAGACAAGAAGAAACAAGCACGAAGAACTGGTTGTACAGCATATATCTACTCTAAATGTTAGTGAAATCCATATAAAACATTAAATAGATCATGATGAATGCTTAAATAACAATTTTCACATATATATAAGCAGACACTAACACGTATATTTCGGGAACAAGATGGTACTTCTGTATTATAAATAGCATGTACAAATAACGAGTGGAGAGATCACTTGAATCCTTCCACGATCTTCGAGCAGACCTTCGTCCGGATCCGTCCTGCCCTTGCCTCGCTAAGACTCCTTCCAAACTGGTGCATACGAGATGACATATAGGGAGATGAGCATCTCAAGGAAACAAGGGTTTCTTGTAATGAACTGGGAAAGTGCAGGAGGCACGGGGAATCAGACTTGGATAGGGAATACCAACATAGTATAATATCAATAAATTCTCTCTCTCCCTTAGGCCATGGACATGAGGGGCTTTTATACTCCCTCCAATTAGTTTCAACAGTTGGAAACAGTTGGCCACGTGCTGGGGTGGTTGAACTACCTGATTAACCATCAACCCAGCTCAAAAATAGGGAATTTTTATATATTTTTTTAATCATTTTAATGGCATACGCGGAAAAGTGCAGGTAGACTCGCGTATACACGCGGAAAAGTACGGGCATAGTCGTGTATGGGGATTTTTACACTGTTTTTAAGTGAATTTGTCCAAGTCTGCAGGAATGGGTGCCCAAAGCCATAAAAGCAATCATGAATCATATGAAGGTGAGAAATGATGCTATAACAGATGCACCCTAATATATGAGGTCAGAAGGGGTACATGATGGCCAAAATGTATTATGCACATAGAAAGAACTTCACAAGGACAAGAGAGGACTTCACCAGATTTCAGCCTGCGAAAAACCAATGAAAGAAAACAGAGAGTCAACTCATGCTGAGGCAGGCATACCCATGCTCAGTCAAAAATACATCATATGGAAAGTAATGAATAGATCTAATATGTATACAAGTATAGTTGAACTGAAAGTACACAATGAATCATCTGAGCATGGCTTGGAACTATAAGTCTGAATCAATGTCCAAGTATCACATATAGAAAGTTGATCAAGGATGGTGCAACTGGATGTCTGATCATATAAGCAACTGAATCTCCAAGTACCGAATCATAAGAGGTGGAACAACCAGTACAATCACGCAACTCGGGAGCCAACATATAGGATGCTGCTGTACTGAACTGCAACATATAAGGGTGGATGGCATCACTGGCAGAAACTGAACGGACTGTCAAAAGTGAACCGAAAAATGCTGATGCAACCCAAGGTCTTCACCGATCACTATGGCACAATTCTACACAATGGGAATAAATGAGCTGAAGTCGACCATGTGAGAAATCGTTGGATTACCGGTCAATGATGTATACCATTAACCAACGCGAGACAACCCACCAATAATGAAAATGAGCGTCCGAGGTGCCCCGAGTACAATCTAACGAGTGTGAATGAATGAGTTGAAGTCGAACACTTGAAAGAATCTACCAATCGGGAGGGCAATGATGAATCCCCACGTCGATAGCGAAGAGTCTACCACCACGATGATCGCAAACCTAAAGATGCTGACAAAGACTCTAGACCTTATTCCCGAGACAATGAGTCGGGAGTCGATGGGAAAAGATGTCTTTGGAAGGAAGGCATTAAGGCATCCCACATCGAGTCCCGAGCACAGAGTGTAACCCGCAGGCCAAGATTTGGAAGGAATCGGATGAAGTAGAGTGACGGAACCAAAACCGAAAGTACGTTTTCGACATGCACAAGATGAAGCTAGCGCACGGAAGAAACCCTATGAACCAACCAATAATGAAAGGTGACACGGAGGCGAGAAATCCACGAGTAGGGTCAAATGGAAATCAAGGTCTTGCACGAATCCCAAGTGTGATAATGTGTGCCGACGTCGAACACGGGGAAACCACTCGGTCAAAGACCCATGATGATGATCAAATGCGAGCACAAGGTCACCTATCAATGATGGAAATAGGCCCGAGGTGCGGCTCTAGGTTTGCTCTCGGAAGCAATGTGTCGTAGTCGATAAGAGACAAACTCGCTAGGCAAGAAGTCAATGGGGACCTTCTCAAACCGGCCACGAGCGAGAAGACCAAAACATGCGATGTGATAGAACAAGATGCGACAAGACCGGGGAAGGCCGGCGGAATAATGAGTCAAGAGACACCGCGGAATGGCCGACTTTGGTTAGACTTCCCTTGAACAAAAGCACGACTCATGATGACCATGGCGATGAAAAGTGACCTTTGTATAAGTACGTGATGCGAGGGGGCAAAAGCAAACTCTCCATATGATTGGAAGAGATAACCAGCAGGGAGAAACTGACAAGTGAAACATGGTAAAGGTTGAACCTAGGTCAAAAACTAAAACCATCCCAAATGTAGGAAATATATATAAGTATATGTGCTTTGTTCAAGGGCGACAAACTGACTCTGTACTGCCATCAAAACAACGAAGATACATCTCGTTCCCGCTCTTTTTTGTTATATTTGATTTTTTTGTCTTTTTCATATAATAAGCCTGAAAAAGAATAAAAGAATGCTATGGTACAATGGATAGAACGAGTATCAAGAAATCAAATGCCCTAGTTCCTGGGATTGGAACAATCCTATGCTCAATGCAAGGTGGCGAAAACTGGTAAGTGATACTCAGAGGAACGTTCCATCCATGGGTAAAAAGGTGTCAAGTCGTGATAGCTAAGTGCATGCAATGGTTAACTTGTACAAAGAGTCAAGGTCAAAAGTTGGCTTAAACATCGAGTCCAAATGAAGCCGGCTAAAGGCCAGGATAAACAAGTAGCCAATATGCAATGCAGTAATACAACTTAACGACACTAGGGAGCCTCTAGGGTAAAAGCCAGAAAAAATGATAGTGATGAAGAAGAAGAATGAAGCTTCAACACATAAGACATGGCGGGACTAAAGAGGACTCCCGAGCCTACATAAAACGTAGCATGGGCAACAAGTGATAGCGAGGAACTAACTAGGAAGCCCATGTAAAGGAAGGCTCTACCATCAAGTCATGATTGAATAATCGGCAAGTGAAATGGGTGTAATACTCATGAACTGATGGGATCGACCCTATGGCAAGTGATCAGTATGGAGGCTAGTATGCAAGATGCAACGGAAAGTGATTTCCCTAACCTATATGCCAGTGAAGATCATATACCTGCTGTGACGAGTCGGTAATCATGGATAAAAAACGGGAAAAATCTCAAATTCGTCAAAATGTACCTGAAAACATACCAAACTGGGCACTTCCAAGCATCCGGGTTATGCAGCTTAAGATAGATCGAAAAAATAAGCATAACAAATTTTTGTGAAAATTTTCAACTTTTTAGCCATAAATAGACAAATTACCTCATATTTGGTTCATTATTGCATTGCTGATTTGGAAAAAGTGCTCTGGAGCAAAAAACTTCTTTCGTCAAATCAGGAACAATCGACTGTCGGAACGCATCGAAACTTCAGGTAGGCTCCTCAATCATCCTGTTTATTCATTTTGTCCATTTGGAAATTAAAATTAAGTGATTTTTACCATTAAAACCCTTGCTAAAAAACGCGTACTTGCGCATACGCGGGTTCATTAAATGAAAGTCACGTATACACGCGACTGTGCAAAGAAAACGTCGCGTATGCGCAGGTCCGAATGCAAAAAAGCGTGGCTAATGCATAATTTGATGAAATTTGACAGGATGACAATCTCATGGAGAGAACGTGAGCATAGCGCAATTGATCAAGAGGTCATGCAAGATCGAGCAGCGCAAAATATCCTTCGAAATTGCGGATTGTTCAAATTCTTCAAAATGCCAAATATGAAAAGCAATGTTCGGTTGCTAGAAATGCTCGTGAATTACTGGGAACCAGATCAGGATTGCTTCATTATTGATCAGATGCCAATACGCATTGAAGTGGAAGACATATATTTCATTACTGGACTCTCCCAGAGGGGAGAACCAGTAGACTTGCACGGGAAGCCCCTGGGAGGGTTAACCGTGGAAGATTATGTCCACGTGTATTGCGTAGAGGGTTCCAAAAAGGTTGGAACTCAGATTGCAATTAAAGATTTACGAGATTTGCACATGAAAATCCTCCTTTTCACCATCGGCAGAGTGGCACGATCTGCCTCCCTACATCAGGCGTCCAGGACGCAAATGAGCATAGCAGTAGAATGTTTGACTCATGTGTACGATTGGTGCACAACCCTATTACTGAACATGAAGCAACAGTTGACCTCAATCCGCCAAGTAAAGACCAAACACTTTGGCTACGGTACAATTTTGACAACATTCTTCTTTGAGAAGATACCAGCATTGAGACCCAGAGGTATCTCTACCATCAGTAGCCCGCGGGACCCAAGAATTGCCCGTTGGGCGGACATGATGAAGAGACTCGGGGGTAGTGAAGTACCCCGGACCACATGGGACGATGAGTTCTTCCTGTGGTGGGGAGAACAAATCATCGCAGTGGACGACTATCCCTATGCCGGGATGGACTTTCGTGGAGATCCAGATCTAGTTCTTCCACCAGGCACAGCATGGGGAACAGTCTGTAAGTTTGCAAAAAAAAAATTGACTTATATAATTTTTTGGATTTTTTCAAATATGTATGAAAAAATGAAAAAAAAACATGTTTTTGATTGGATTCATAATGACTGACAACTTAAAATGATCATGATTCAAATGTTGGACCAGTTCGACCTGAGGGTCTCCCGCGCCACAAGTGCCGCAGAGGCGAAAAAGATACTGTGGATTCAGATAGGAATCTCCAAGCCATGTAGAGAAACTTGGAGGGATTAACCCGCCAAATCCCTATGGCTGTCGTGGAGGACCTGCCGGAAGCCATCCAAAGACGGGTGGTAGGAGTACCCCGAGACTGGGTTAGATTATTCCGCCGAGTTGCCACTGCAGTCACGTTCTATAGGAACACGACTTCTGGGCAGGGACCTCAGGAGTAGACAGATATTATGTATTAGATGATTGTATATTCTTTTTTGAGACTGAACATGATCGGGCATAAGCCCAAGTTTTGTATGACCTTATGGATCCAAATTTTGTAAAGTTTTTGAACACTCTGATGATATATATACAGCGATATTTGATGTGATGTGATAAATGTATCCAATGTATGATGTTTTTGATGATTAAATTTTATTGTATGGAATGATTAATATGCCAATCAATTTCTTGATTAGCTAATGAGTCTGCTAACCAATTGTTAGCTCGAGGAATATGAATGAAAGTTAAAAATTGAAATGATCTTTGTAACAAACGTACCCTCAAGAAAAACTGTAATAGAAATGGGTCACGAACCCGATAAGTATTGTTCAACTGCGACACCACCAGCTGAGAGTCCAAGAAAACTACCAACGAATCAACACCCAAAGATATTGCCTCCGAGAGTAGATAAACAACTGCAGTGTATTCTGCTATGTTATTGGAAGTAGGACCAATGCAGACCCCTCTTGATACTAACAACTGACCGGATGGATAATGAAGCACCCAAGCCGCAGAAGCTAAGTTCCGGGTGTGTCTACTAGCACCATCGGCGAAACCAAAATGACTCATGACATCCAACACAACCTGCCAAAGCAGATCAAAAACATCACCAACTCATCAAAGATCGAAAATCAACCAGATATGTACAAAACAAAAAACTACTATATACAAAAGCAACATGCCAGGCCGAAGCCTAGGCATAATACTTCTTCAAATAGAGCCCATTTCGGGGCTCCGACAACTCGTTCCCTTCGAAATCAACCAAGGTATACGCTCCTTTCTTAAGGACTTTTTTAACGATATAGGGGCCATACCACATAGACTTAAACTTTCCTGCCCCCAGGGCATCCTTTTCTTAGGCATAGACCAAAACAAGGTCACCTTCCGAAAATACCCTAGGCTTGACTGCCTTATCGTACTGAACTTTTACTCGGTTTTTATGCACTTCATTCATCGTGGCAGCATCTCGACGCTGCTCATCGAGATGTTCCAGATGAAGAAGCCGTTCTTCCAGACTAGAAGTGTCAGGAAGAAGTTCAACAGCTAATTTAAGAGAAGGAATCTCGCATTCAATAGGAAATACGGATTCCACCCCGTGCACTAACTGAAACGGAGTAAAGCCAGTTGCAGTTTTCACTGACGTCCTGTATGCCCAAAGTGCGGGATATAGCATAATATGCCAGTTGGATCTAGCTTTATCAATTGTCCTTTGAAGAATTGTCTTCAAGGATTTATTCACGACTTCCACTTGCCCATTGGCTTGAGGATAATATGGAGATGAATGCTCCTGCCGGAAACCCAATTTGAGAGCCAACTCAGCCATCATACTATTCTGAAAATGACTGCCATGGTCAGTGAAAATCTCTCTAGGAATACCAAAATGAGCGATAACCTGGTTGAAAAGGAAAAGAGCTGCAGTCTCACCATCATTCCCAAAAGTGGGCATAGCCTCGACCCACTTCGTAAAGTAGTCTACTGCTACAATAATGTACTTGTGACCTTTAGCTGAAGGCCGGTTACAAGTAGTATAATCAATACCCCACTTTGTAAAGGGACCGACAGTAATGACTTGAAAAAGCGGAGTTGGATGAGCGCGCATTTTTCGAGTATAGACTTGACACGGATAACACATTTTGACCGACTCCATACAATATTTGAAAATCGAAGGCCAAAAGTATCCAGCACGCAAAATCTTTTGGGTCGTAGCAAGCCCAGATAAATGACCCCCCTGGCTCAGCAGGAATCTGGCCCGAGCCTGACCTCGGCTTCTTCGAGTTAGCGGCGTCTTAAGGTTGAATCAACCCTCATTATAAGCATCACCAATAATCAAATAATTCTTAGCCAAGTGACGCAATTTACGACGCTCATCTTTCGAAAAAGTAGAGGGAAACTTCACAGTCTGGAGATACACAATGATATCCCTGTACCAAGGATCCTGTGGAGAGATAAGAAACAAGTGTTCGTCTAGAAAGGACTCATCATAGATCATCTCCTCTCCACAGGGCAACTCGGAGATCAATTCCGCAAAAACTAATGATTTCTTGGATTTGGCAGACATGAACTCAAGATCAAATTCCTGTAAAATCACAATCCATCTATTGTATTTGCCCCCAATCACTCGCCTGCTGAGGACAAACTGAAATGGATTGGCAACTTCCAAAACATAAGTTTTGCGAAGAATAATGTAATGTCGGAGTCGCTGCACAGCATGAACTGCTGCTAAGGCTAATTTTTCTATCGGGGTGTATCAAAGTTCAGGTCCTACCAGTCTTTGACTAAGGTAGTAAATAACATGCTCTGCAAGAGCATCATCTTCCTGAACCAGAAGCATACCAATGGTAGATTCTGTTGCTGCCAGATACAAAAGAAAATCTCTGCTATAATTACGTGGACTCAGTAAAGGAGCAGAGGTCAATGCCTTTTTCAAAGCATCAAACGAGCGTTGAGCGTAGTCGTCCCAAAGAAAAGGAACTCCTTTCTTCAATAGTCTCATATATCCCTTTGTAATTTCAGCATAATTGACGATAAACCTCCGAAGAAAATTAGACTTTCCTTGAAGACTTTGAAGCTGACGGATGGAAGACGGGGGAGGCAACCGAAGTATTGCCTCAACCTTGAAGGGATCTACCCTTATCCCTTCCCTAGACACAATGAATCCCAATAGCCGACCGGATGTAACCGTGAAAACGCAGTTGTTCGAATTCAATCGAATCTTATAAAAATGACATCTTTCAAATATTTGCCGGAGGTGACCAGGATGATCCATCCTCTTTCGAGAATGAGCAGCTAAATCATCTAAGTATGCCTCGATAATCTTTTTGATGTCGTGGAAGGCGTATGACATGGCCCGCTGAAAGGTAGCCCCAACATTTTTAAGACCAAAAGGCATCTTCTTGTATGCAAACGTACCCCAGGGACAAATAAATGTAGTCTTATGTTGATCTTCAGGACGGATAGTAATTTGATTATATCCGGAGAAACCGTCCATGAAGGAGAAAATCTCATTACCGGCACACTCGTCAATGATCCGATCGATAAATGGTGTGGGGTAATTATCTTTAGGACATGCTTTATTTAGGTCTCTGAAATCGATGCAAACTCGAATCATTCCTTGCTTTTTATCTACGGGAACGGGATTTGAAACCCATTCAGTCAAAGGAACAGGGAAAATGAATCCCGCCTTAAGCAGCTTCTCAACTTCAGCTTTGATAGCTGCTGCCTTCCTAGGATTGACCGGACGAAGTTTTTGCCTCACCGGCTTAGCGTTTTCATACGTCTTGATCTCATGTTGGACAATAGATGGGTCTATTCCAGGCATTTCCTCATAAGACCAAGCGAATACATCCCTATACTCTTTAAAGAGCTCGGTGTAAATTTGAACCTCTTCACGGGAACATTCAGCTCCAATGAAGACATTCTCGATAATATTGGGATCCCTAGAAATGTTCACCGGGATAGTAGGAGAGATCACAGCCATGTTCCCTTCAGCATAAACCTGTGTTGGTGCCAAAGGGTTCAAGACTGGGTGAACAGGACCAGGAGACTGAGGACTTGGAAAACTAGTTTCAACTTCGCTCAAGTCAGGTAGGAAGTAAGACCGATGATGCAAATCATCCCACGGTCTATCTATACCAGTCATGGCTTCCAGGATTGCCTCTTCAGATGGAAGAGTGGTATCAAGACAATCCTGGGCCAAAGAAGAACTAATCGTCCAAGCCGGAGCCACATCACCATCCAACTCTTCCGGTGAAAGAGGAGCTGGAATGGATTCTGCAGTGTCAACAATAGACTGATATGCAATCTCAGCTGCAGAAATCGGAAATGCCATTCCACCCACTTGACCTTCCGCTAATGTGGCAGTAGGGGAAGGTAAGGTCCAAGGGTCCAAAAAATAATGAGTTCTAAAGAACTCTCTTCGAAGAGGAGCCTTGGAGGATGAAATAGCATTTATATGCACTGTAGGAGGAGGAAGATCGAAAGTACCCATCAAGGAAGAATACATTCCAACTCCTAGATTCTCAACAGGCGCCTTAGTATTATCCAACTTAGGAACAAATGAGTCAGAAGACGCATTCGGGTCTATCTGAGGACAGTCCAGTTGATCCACTGTGACAATCCTCCCTTCGTGGGGGAAACATACAATTCGAAATAGTGAGGATGCAATGGCATCCATCTCATAAATCCAGTTCCTCCCCAACAGAAGGTTGTAGTCCAAGGGTGCATCCACTACCTCAACCTCTATGTTAACGGTTTTGCCCCCAACACAGATGGGCAAAGCCGGGACAATACCATGGGGTCTGTGAGAATGACCATCGAACGCAGTAAGAACAGTGCTAGATGGAACAGCTTTGGGAGATCCAAGTGTCTTCCAGCATGCGAGAGACATCACGCACGTGGAAGCACCCTCATCAACAACCGTTCGAAAGATATTGCACTTCTGATACGATGATTTAATATGAAAAGCCATGTGATGAGGAAGTCTCTTCTTAAAATTAGTCATATCAAAAGTAATCAGAAGAGAATTTTTGGATCAATAGCCCCAATGGCAGTGAGCAAAGCACTGCGCTGAGCCGGACAAGACTGGAGTACCTCTAAAGCTGACATAGCACAAGGACTCTGCGCCAGATCTTCCACAATCGAGTAGTTCTGGGCAGCCCTAGCATTTGGATTAATCGTTGATCGCTTAGAAGATGCTTTGGGCATCCGAGGCATAGACTCAACAGTAGGCTTCGTAATGTGAAGCAGCTCAGTAGCATCAGGAACTTCCTTAGCTTTCGAAGACTCTTCTCCGCCATAATCACGGGATCTCGTAGCGATGTCCGCGTGAGCACTCATCATAAAAATGTTCAATGGAATTTCCCCTTCCTGGGTGCTCCCAGAAGAAGCCCCTGGATTTTGGTTCACGCCAACAACTAATTGCTGCCCTTGGGGAAAAGGGTTTGTTAACACAGCCTGGGAACTAGAAGAACCTGCTTGAACTAACACTGTGCATCTGAATTTTAGGGCAAAGGTGTGTGAGATGGTCTCCGTGCAGGCTTGCATGGAAACTTCACCTTCTTTTTCTCCTTTTGACCCTCACCAACACGCTCGTTGGTTTTATTTGCATTTCCCTTCCCGTTCTTGCCCTTCTTCTTGTTATTTCGTCCCTTCTTCTTCCCATCGGATTGTTGATTTCCTTTGGGATCAGAAGTTTGGACAACATTTATGGACAAAGACTGGGAAGGTGATGAATCAGTAGGCACAGCCTGACCAGAAGGAGCAGATTGTAAAGACAACTGCTGCAGTTGAGAAAGCAGGCTGGCTGCACCACTATTGACCGATCCGACAAGCCCATCACCATGAGGACCGGGCTTAGTTTTCGATAAATCTAATTTGGAGCGAGGAGCATTGGGCAAATATTTATAAAGGACCCCAGACTGAGAATAGATCAGTTCCAGCTGCTGGGCCCTAAAAATGGCCTGCTCCTCAGAAAATACCCCAGATAGGGATACATCTTTTGAAATATCTGACTGCAGGGATTTGAGAAACCATTCGAGAAGCAATTCTCCGGGAATATGAGCTTTGATAAGCCTCTTCCTTCTCCTCCATTCCTGAATGTGATCAGAAATGTGCGTTGCCTCATCCTGTTTAAAATTAGCCAGGAGTTCGGTCCCAGCCTCATATCTGACAGGCAACTGAAAATGGTTTAGAAATGTGACGGCCAGTTCTCCAAATGTGGCGAAACTGCCCCCAGTGAGCTCGATATACCATTTGGCAGCATTCCCAGTTAGGGTGCATTGAAATAATCTCAACCTAATCGAGTCATCGATCAGGGAGTTCGAAGAGCACCATAAGTGGAAAGTGGTGATGTGGTCCGCCGGATCCTCTCCATTCTTACCTTCAAACTTTGGAATGTCTGAAGGAAGTTTGGTCGGGACCGGAGGCCACCCCGGACTATAATGAATCGGGTCATTAGTCAACTTCGACAAATCTGGCAAGTTTAACGTTGCCAGAAAAGGTAAGCGAGGCGGAGCCTGAGGATTCCATCCTTGATGGGATGGATTCCCAACATTCTGAAAAGAATACCCTAGATTTGATGAGGCACCAGGTTGCCAAAAAGGACTCGTAGAAAAAGGAGAAGAACCTCCTCCCCACGCCGAGTTACCAACGCCCAGACCAGTTCCCCCCGCTGAAGTATTGAATGAAGAGGAAAGCCCCTGATAGGGGTTCCAGGCATTAGACAGAGGAGAAAAAGTCTGGTAAGCACTCGATGAAGGGAAAGAAGCATTCCCTTGATGACCTGTGTAAAACTGATTCCCTACCCCCGCTGTAGTAAATACAGGGTTCCAGCCTGTAAAAGTAGTCGAAATTTGCCCCCCAGACCAAGGGTTGAAACTCTGGGTCTGAGAAGTAAATGGAAAGGACCCTAAAGAAGGATTCGAACTAGGAATGTGTCCAGTTCCGAAGGGGAACCCTTGAAACGAAGCTGATCCACTAGCCATGTTAGACATGGGCGTAGATCTAGCTGAAGCAGCGGAAAAGGAAAAAGAGGGATTCCCACTAGAGGGCATCCCTGAACAAAAGGGACCAGAATGAGAAGCATGTGCCTGGGTGAAACCAGAGCCAAACACAGCAGCACTAGAAGCAATCGAAGATGAAGCAATAGTGCCCCCTGCCTCAACAGAAGCAGGAGTCTGAATGCCTGCAACACTCACAGCAGAAGCTGCGTTCCCAGTCGTGGCCATCGAAAGATAAGAATGATACGGAAGATCTTCCGGTCTCTCTGACTCATGTCCGATGTATTGAACAACTAACGGATAATCAGGAGGAAGAGGAGATGGACCTGTCGCAGGAGGCTCAAGTACATCTTCGATTTGAAAATATTCTTCCTGAGGAAACAAAACTCGCGAGGTGAGCGGAACGCTCCTCTCGGGACCGACACCAGAATCAACTATGAAACCTTCAGACCTCTGTGGAGGATCTCTCTCCATTGCGTCAGATGCCACAGGGTGGTAACCACCTGCTAAATCACTCCTACGCCTTCTCGAAGAAGGCTCTGGACTCTCGGGAGATAACCCCCAGATTCTCCTCGATCGACGAGGCGCTTGATTAGCCACTTTTATAGATTTTAAATTAGACTCAAAAAAGTGAAAAGCTAGGCAAGCTAGGAGCAAAGAGCACTCACTAAAATAAAAATCCCTGAGATACAGTCAAGCAAACAACCTCCAAGTATTTCCGCTCCGGGTGATGAGGACCGGACACCAAAATACAGGAGAGCGAAATATAGGACCTCCCGACGATGCAGGATGATTGGGCTCGAAAAACTAACGAAGTTATCCCGAGAAAACGATTCGTGGGCTCTGCGACGGCGCTGGCTCAAGCTGCCAGCCCCGCCAAGGGCACCCCAGAAGTGCTGGCCCGAAAGTGATCGACATACGCACTCGGGTACACGGGTATTACCCCCGCGATCCACTTCATGGACTGGAAGTGTGTTGTAGGGATCGTGTCAGAAGCAGGTGACCGTCTTAGGTCAGGGTCCAGCCAATCAGGAGGATCCTCTTCTATTCTTCACCTGTGTTCCCAGCTCTACGGAAGCTTTCCCGGTCCACCTAACGGAGTTGGAGTTCGCTCAATTAATCAACTTCTATGTTTTGTTTGAGCGGCCTTGGAGAGTTAACTCTCCACTCACCTAATCCAAGGCCCTACAACCTAGCTAGTTGGTGTATGACACTTAGAAAACTTGCTAGTTGATTTTAGATTAAATCGCTTATTTTAATGGGCTATTATGTTAAGTCACAAGGATATGGAGATGAAACGTATGGTGTTTTGACGCAAAAGAAATTAATAAAAACCTAACTACATGCAAATGCAGTTATTGTCTTTCGATGAAAAGCAATCTCTATACAGGTTCTACGAGACTAAAAATTGTATTTTTCTTTTCAAATAGCAAACTCACACTCACAAAAACTATGAAACTGACTAAATGCTGAAATGCACCTAATGCAAATCACTACAAGCATGCAAATCCTAAGATGCAAAATCTCCTAAAGCAGAGTGAAATTTCCCAAAAGCTCCTTCAGTTTTAACTCTTTTTGGTTGCCCAGAAAGCTAGTTCCCGAAATCAAGAACTCTTAATATGAAGACACAAAAAACGCTTAAAAACAAGAGGAAGCAATCAATGACAACTCCTCCCCAAAATCAAGCTAAAAACCAAAAGCAAGAAACCTCACAAAAGCTTCAAAAGATATGGCGAAACGAAAACAAAAATGCAACAACAAAAGAAAATAACAAGACAAAATGTTTTTTAAGCCTTTGAAATGCAAAAACAAAAAGCAAAGCAAATGTTTTTTGAGCTTTTTAGTTTTATAAAGAAAGAGCTCGAAAAGACCAAGCAAAACTATCAAAATCCAAACCAAACAAGACTGAATTTCAAGCACAAACTTCAACAATGCTCCAAACCTTATAAGGCTAACTCGTAGCAAGATCAATAAGAGCAAAAGAAGACCAGAAAACTCAGCCACTCAGCCTAGAAGAATAGTGCAAACTTGCCGCAAACAAAAACTTCGAAGAAGCAAGAAAAACTCTTCAAAAGTTGCAACAAGACCTAGCCTATTGAACTCAAGAAAACCAATCAAGAAACGAGCAAAAATCGTAATGCGAAGCACAACACAAAGATAGGAGCGAGTAAACGAGCAGAAGCTCTCTGTTCTGATAAAGCAGAACAGCCAAGAATGCTCAGAAAGCAATCTTGGTACTCAAACCAGAAGTGACAGCACCAGAAACAACACTTTGCCAAAAAGACTAGTTTTCAATCAAACGAAAGAGAGAAAAGACAAGAAACAACTTCCTTCACAATCCAGAGAGTACAAAGACACTGTAGAAACAGGTCTCCACAGCCAGAAAGGACCAAAAAGTCAAAGAATCCAAAATTTCAAAATCTGCCTAGGTATACGCTACTTCACAGTTTAGCAACCAGCGTGCATACGCGACTGTGCTAAAGGAAACCCGCGTATACGCGACTCCCTTTAGACAAACTTGCGTGTATACGCGACTGTGTGCAGAAAAAAGCGCGTATATAAAGGCAAATAATGAAAAAACAAAAAGGATCAAGCCTGGAAAAGAAACCAGGACTTCAGACTGACTGAGAAATAGTAAACTAGACTGCAAATGAAAGTTAACACTGTCGGCAACCTATCAAACAGCTGAAACCACCCAACAGGAGAATCACAAGAATGTGATCCCCAGTATGGTCGCCAATTCTGTTTCGGGGAATATCACCCTAGAGGTTCGTTGGGTTACAACCTCCACAGAGCAGGGGCATGCTACTTAAGAAGGACTCACACAACCATGCATGTTCAGAAAAACTAAATAGAGTAGATCGAGGAAGTTACTCGTAGGTCCTACGGTTGAAGCAGATCCCGCGGGGTCCAAACCCCCAGCAACCGTCCTTCCTTCTTAACCTGAAAGACAAGAAGAAACAAGCATGAAGAACTGGTTGTACAGCATATATCTACTCTAAATGTTAGTGAAATCCATATAAAACATTAAATAAACCATAATGAATGCTTAAATAACAATTTTCACATATATGTAAGCAGACACTAACACGTATATTTCGGGAACAAGATGGTACTTCTGTATTATAAATAGCATGTACAAAAGTAACGAGTGGAGAGATCACCTGAATCCTTCCATGATCTTCGAGCAGACCGTCGTCCGGATCCGTCCTGCCCTTGCCTCGCTAAGACTCCTTCCAAACTGGTGCATACGAGATGACATATAGGGAGATGAGCATCTCAAGGAAACAAGGGTTTCCTATAATGAACTGGGAAAGTGCAGGAGGCACGGGGAATCAAACTTGGATAGGGAATACCAACAGAGTATAATATCAATAAATTCTCTCTCTCCCTTAGGCCATGGACATGAGGGGCTTTTATACTCCCTCCAAGTAGTTTCAACAGTTGGAAACAGTTGGCCACGTGCTGGGGTGGTTGAACTACCTGAGTAACCATCAACCCAGCCCGAAAATAGGGAATTTATATATATATTTTTAATCATTTTAATGGCATACGCGGAAAAGTGCAGGTAGACTCGCGTATACACGCAGAAAAGTACGGGCATAGTCGCGTATGGGGATTTTTACACTGTTTTTAAGTGAATTTGTCCAAGTCTGCAGGAATGGGTGCCCAAAGCCATAAAAGCAATCATGAATCATATGAAGGTGAGAAATGATGCTATAACACTTGTTTCGCAATATTTTTGGAGATATGATCTGTGGAAGGTAGTGCTTTTTCAGGCTCCTGAATTTCATCTCAAAGAGGTGATCGTGGGAAAAGTTCAATAAATCTCTCTCTGGGTATCAGATTGGAGTGACGTAAAAAGCGATCACAAGTACACAGACTGTAGTTTCTTGGCTATCAATTTCAGAGACAAAGGAAAAAACAGTGACACGTGGCAAGTCGTACAATTTTTCTCTACTGAACCAGTCCATAATTAGGTCATTGTGGGAGATTGGACACAAATTTGTCTTGGAGAATCCAAATTAGGTCAGACCTATGGAATTCGAAAGATAATTTAGAGGGATACATCAGTACCAAAATTCAGATATTTAAGTGCTGCAATCACAGAGATAATCCAATTTCAATATCGAGCTCCTCAAAAGCAAGAAAAAGGTGTGTATTTTTTTCCGAATTGCATAAGTCTTGTTTGAAGAATCAATTTGAATTGATTCCAAGGGCATATTGTAGAATAGATATCAGTATTGGGTTCTAAAATATGATCCATAAAAATAATTAAACACCCATTAAGCCTTTAGAAGGGTCTACTATGACTCGTGAAGATGAAGAATTGCAACATGATCTATCGAAATTACAAGAGCAAGTGCAACAAATTTCACTCTCGCAAAGAGCAACAAAAAATGAAATGGAAGTTTTGAAGAAAGGCATGGAAGAGAAGATGGATGGTTTGAAGAAAGGCGTGGAAGCTAAGATGGATGGCATGGAAGCTGGCATGGAAGCCAAGATGGATGACATGAAAGACAACATGGAAAACAACATGAAAAACATGAAGAATGATCTAAAAGAAGACATCGAAGGTTTGACCAAGTTGATACAAGAAATGTTTCCTAATGGTGAAAATATAGTAGAAGAACCTCATTATGAGAACAAAATAAATGTTAATCGTGATTTCATAAACTCTAATGTTGGAGGGAAGAACCACCATATTCCAAAAATGGATATGAGGAAGTTTGATGGAAATGATCCTGTAACATGGATACTACGGATGGAGCAATATTTTGATCTCAATAATGTGCAAAACACACAAAAGGTATGCATTGCAACTTTACATTTAGAACAAAATACATTTGTATGGTATCGATGGCTTTGTTCCCGTAAAAAAAATTGTCACTTGGTCAATTTTTACGGAGGAAATGATAGCACATTATGAGGATACAAAGAGCAACACCTTCTTTACCCAATTGATAAATCTCAAACAAAAGGGTTTAGTGGGGGCAGCACATTGAGGACTTCCAAAAATTGAATATAAGGGTAACTGATCTTACAGAGGAACACAGGATTGATCTCTTCCTAGGCACTTTAAAGGATAACATCCAACATGAAGTTCGCGTTTTGGAACCTGATTCATTGGAGAAGGCATCCAGGTTGGCAAGAAAAGTTGAATGTAAAATTATGGCGACAAGGAAGCCTACCACTCAATTCTATAAAGAAGGAAGTGTTGCTACGCCTAGATTTCCACAACCTACAAGGTTGACACCACAACAATTGGAAGAAAAAAGAGCAAAAGGGCTTTGCTACGGTTGTGATAGAAAATACACTAAAGGTCATAAGTGTGCTGAGAAGAAATTATTTTACATAGATTGTGAAGAAGAAGAAGAAAATGAACAAGAAGAGGATATACACCAGGAACCAACCCTAGAAGAGGAAGAAATGAATCCGACCATATCGTGTAATTCATTGGCAGGAATTACCACACCTCAAACTCTCAAGATAGAAGGACAAATCAAGAAGAAAAAGGTAATTGTGTTGATTGATTCAGGTAGCACCCATAATTTTATTCATTGTAAGGTAGCCAAGGAATTAAATTGTTTCCTATACCCAGCACCAAAATGTCAAGTGATGGTTGCAAATGGAGGAACTATAAATTTCTCTGGAAAATGCCATAATATAAAGCTAACCATGGGGGAATATGCATTGACTAGTCCAATGCTTTCCATTCCTATGGGAGGTGCTGATGTTGTACTAGGAGTACAATGGTTACAATCTTTGGGGACGGTAGCTTTTAATTTTCAAGAAATTTTCTTGAAAATTTTTTCAGAAGGAAAGGAAGTTGAATTACGGGGTATTTAAGGGAAGTCGGGAAGGATAATAAGCTCTAATGTGATGAAAAAGCTTATAAATAAAGAAAAACGCGGCGTAATTGCACAATTATGCTCACTAGAAGTTCTGACATCAAAATCATCTATTTATGTAGATCTCCAACAAGTCTTGGACAATCATTCCAAGGTGTTTGAAAATCCCAAAGGACTCCCACTGATTTGTGATCATGATCATGCTATTCATTTGATTCCAGGAAGTGTTCCTCCAAACATCAGGCCTTATAGATATCCTTACTTCCAAAAGAGCGAAATTGAACGTATGATAGCAGAAATGTTAGAGGCAGGTATAATTCAACCTAGTCAAAGTTCTTTCTCTGCTCCTGTAGTATTGGTACACAAGAAGGATGGATCATGGCGAATGTGTCCGGATTATAGGGAGCTCAATAAGCTCACCATTAAAGAAAAATTTCCCATTCTTGTGATTGATGAATTATTGGATGAATTACATGGAGCAATTTATTTTACCAAGTTGGATCTTCGTTCAGGATATCATCAAATTAGAATGAAGACTAAAGATATTCAAAAAACAACATTTCGAACTCATGAGGGTCATTATGAATTTTTGGTCATGCCTTTTGGCCTTACCAATGCACCTTCTACATTTCAAGGGTTGATGAATTCCATTTTCAAACCCTTCCTTAGAAGATTTGTGCTAGTATTTTTTGATGATATACTAATCTACAGCAGGTCTTGGAAGGATCATGTTGAACATGTTGACAGGGTGCTCAAACTATTGCGGGAGAAACAATTATATGCAAAAAAATCCAAATGTTTCTTTGGAGTACAAGAGGTGGAATATCTGGGTCATATTGTATCTCACGAGGGTGTTAAAGTAGACCCTAAAAAAATTAAATCCATTAAGGAATGGAAAGTCCCACAACCATAAAGCAGTTGCGAGGATTTCTCGGGTTAACAAGGTATTATCGCAAGTTTGTTAAGAATTATGGGAGAATAGCAGCACCTATAACAACATTATTGAAGAAAGATGCATTTTCATGGACTCCTGAAGCAACTAAGGTCTTTGAACGTCTTAAAGAGGCAATGTGCCTAGCACCGGTCTTAGCTACACCAGACTTCACAAAAACCTTTATTGTGGAATGTGATGCCTCAGGAAATGGAATTGGTGCGGTTTTAATGTAGGAAGGAAGACCCATTGCTTTTGAAAGTCGTCCAATCAAAGGAAAGTATTTACAGAAACCTATTTATGAGAAGGAAATGTTAGCAATATTGCATGCACTAAATAAATGGTGAACTTACCTAATGGGAAGACACTTCAAGGTAAAAACTGATCATGATAGTCTTAAACACTTTTTGGAACAAAGACTATCTTCAGAAGAGCAGCAAAAATGGGTCACAAAGATGTTGGGTTATGACTTTGAAATAATCTACAAAAAAGGAAAGCTTAATGTTGTTGCGGATGCACTCTCAAGAAAGAATGAAGAGGTGGAAGCATTGCTTTGTGCCATTTCTATTATCCAACCAGATTGGATAACTGAAGCAAGAGATGAATGGAAGAAGGACAAAGACGTATGGACACTCATTCAAAATTTGCAGCAAGATCCTAGTACATCTAATACATTTAGTTGGAAAAAATATTCCTTATGGTACAAAGATCGCTTATATCTTTGTAAGAATTCCCAAATAAAACAAAATATTCTTCTGGAATTGCACACTTCTCCTTTAGGAGGACACTCAGGATTTTTAAAAACTTACCACAGGGTGAAGAAAGAATTTTTTTGGGATGGCCTTAAATCCGATATTCAAAAGTTTGTGGCGGAATGTTTGGTTTGCCAGCAGAATAAAGTGGAAACAATTAAGACCCCAGGACTTCTACAACCTTTATCCATTCCAAGTCAACGTTGGGAGGAGATTTCAATAGATTTTATCACAGGTTTACCTAAGTCCGAAGGAAAGAGTGTCATCATGGTGGTAGTTGATAGACTTACCAAGTATGCACACTTTTGTGCATTATCTCATCCATTTAAAGCAAGTACGGTTGCTACTACATTTATGGACAGAATTAAAAAGCTACATGGAAGCCCAAGGGTTATTGTGAGCGACAGAGATCCCATTTTTACTGGAAATTTTTGGACGGAGTTATTTTCTTGTTTGGGTACTCAGTTAGCTCATAGCTCATCTTATCATCCTCAATCTGATGGTCAAACTGAGATAGTAAATACATGTTTGGAAGGATATCTTCGTTGTTTTGTATCTGATAAACAAACACAATGGGTCAAGTGGTTACCTCTTGCTGAATGGTGGTATAACACTTACTTCCATACTGCAGCAAAAATGACCCCATTTATGGCACTTTATGGATATCATCCACCATCCATCACATCATCTTTAAGGGAAAATTCGAAGGTTCAAGCGGTGGAAGATCACATCGAGCATCAGCAAGAAGTTCTCCAACTCTTAAAGGATAACCTGAATTTGGCACAAAATCGAATGAAACAACAGGCAGATCAACATCGTAGCGAGAGAAGTTTTGATGTAGGAGATTGGGTATTTTTACGGCTACAACCATACAAACAAATGTCCCTCAAGCAAGCAAAGAAGGATAATAAATTATCGCCAAAGTACTATAGTCCTTACAAGGTGTTGCAAAATATTGGTACTATGGCATACAAATTGGAGCTTCCTGCTTCTTCGCGAGTACATCCAATTTTCCATGTTTCATGCTTAAAGAAGGTTATCGGTGAAAATATTCCAGTTCAAACAATATTACCAGAACTTGATAAGGAAGGAAAAATCATATTGGAACCTGAAGCGGTCACGGAAACAAGAACTTGACAACTACGGAATCGATCAATTTCAGAGTATCTCATCAAGTGGAAGAACTTACCCACTGAAGATTCTACATGGGAGGATGAGAATTTTATACAGAAGCACCCAGAGCTACTCAAGTGTTGAGGACAACAATTTTTTGAAGAAGAGGGGCATGTTAGGTCCCTATATTACTAGTATAGTCCCTTATTGTTGTTAGTGTAACACCCTTATTGTTATTATTGTACCCTTGTAACCCCCATTTTGTTATTATTGTGCCCTTAAATTATTATTGTTAGGTCGGCTAGGATTACATTGTGGCCCACTAGGATTACATTATGGCCCCATGGACTCCTATATATAGAAACGAGGTTTTGTAAATTGGATCATCCAAGAATTGTTCATTTATGTAATGTATTGGAGGTTGCCCCCTCGAAATGGCCTATTTCTAAGGCGTTGATATCTCTTTTCTTCTATTTTTGGAGCTGGTTACACAACATTACTCTTTTCCACTTCTAATGGGAATCAACATACTGGGTCTCCACATACTCATAGTTCATCACCACAAGTTAAAAAAACCACGAAGGGGAATTGTGTTCATTCCCTAAGATATTCCACTGAAAAGCTAAAGCATATGGAGTGGTGAAGGTGATGGATTAGATGGCATCAACCTAGATAAATTTGTTTTCATTTAGTTCTTTTATAGAGTATTTTAATCACCGGGAAAGTTGGAAATTTGGAAAGAACTTTAGGATTGTTGATTGTTGAGGAGTAACACAGGTTCTCAATTTCAATAGTGCCATGTAGGTTCTTGGTTTCATCGATTCCATACAGTTTTTTGGTAGTGGTTAGGCACTCTATACACCTCCATGAACAGATATTATATTTCTAAATTTAGACCGTATCTTAGCATGTTTTCAGATTTCCAATGTTTAGTGTCTTCTTGGATAGAGTTCTAGGCTTAAATGTTCAAACCATCAATTTTAATTTTTTTGTATTCAATTAAGAGATATATGTTTTTAATAAGGCTTAGAATCACTTTATTTATATATCTAGTAACTGATGTAGTTTCGTTGGTATTTTGTTATGCTTATAGTTGAATGATTTTGGACATTATCTACATTTTAAGACTACAAAAAGTATCTCAAATTGTAAAGTGATATTTTATAATGCAAATAGTTTTCTGAAATAATATATGCCCTAATAAATTACAAATTTACATTTCTTTGTATCTTATATTTTTTAACGATTACACAAGGAAACCCTAGGAGGGTATGTAGTAGAGATGGGAGCCAACTAGGCAGAAGGCGTTGGGTGGAAACACATGAACCTCATATGGTTTATAGCTCAGAAATAAAAACATCATCCTTTCTATTATGACTGGAGAAAACTCAATTACAATATCTATAATAAAGAGTATGCAACCACTAACAATAATCAACATCTTCTTATGCTAAGATTTATCATTTACTCTATTTCTGTAATTTTTTTTTTTTTGGCAGAGTTATTATACTACTGTCATAGGTAGCATGACCATATGGTTTGGCAACAAAATCATCCAACTTTAGTTCAAGTCTGCCTAAATCATTCCACAAGAGTGACAAAGAAGATATTTTGATTTTAGCATCTTAATGGCCATTTGGGTGGTAAGACGATTAGAAAATACCTATGTATATTTTACTTATTCACATAATCATAAAATTGTGACCTATAACCTGATATTAACTTTCACAATGGGCTCGATAATGTTGATTAACAAAATTTTGCAACATGCTAGTAATGCCTTTGGAGATGGCCATCGATTATGAATTTTACAATTTTGAAATTGCAAGTTCTTATTTGGTCTCACCAATTATTTGGTGTTTGACATTTGAATCAAAGATCTAAAAATTATTCGTGCTCAAATCAAATAAATGACCAATCTAAAAAACAATAGGTTGCATTTGTATGTGCAGAACCTCCAAGAGTGATGAGCTTAGAGAATGTGGAAGCTATTGCAACATTCAAATACTATGGGGATGATGAATATTTCATGGCCAATAGGTGAGAATACGAATATATTGTTCACAAGTGTTGAAAATGGAAACAATAAGAGGCTTATAATCTAATATTCTCTTAATTAAATTAAAATTAATTTGTAATTCCACATCACATGATAGCTTGTACAAGTTAAGTAAATCAGGAAAACTTAGTTAGTTCAGTTAATTTGAGTTGATATTATAATGGGAGGCATGTAGAGTGCTCCCTAAATTTTAGGGACCCACGTACAATTTATTGTGAGTTGTAATTTATCAAATTAACTAATTTGACTTAAAATTAGTTTAAATAGTTCTAACTGATAGAGAAACTAGTGATAGGTCAAGTGAATTAAATTAGATTTAATTCAAATGCAGTGATCAATCAGATAACTGATAATTCACTGATATATAATTCATTCACGTAAGTTCTTAGAAAGAACCAATTGAGATTGGAGTTAAAGGAAAGTACATACTATCATTTGTATAATCAAAAAATTGTAGAGGTGGTGCATGGAGTCAGAGGAAGATCCTTGATGTATTTTGCAATGATTAATGAGGAATTTCCTTCTTAATAGGGGAATAATTCCCTAGGAAACTGCGGAAGAATTAGGGAAATTTTGAGGTATAAAAAGGGGCCTCCTAAGGAAATTATAAAATAATGGTGGAAATAATAAAATAAGATTAGATTACATCATCAAATTTTAGAAGGAAAAAATAAAAAATGAATTTTTAACTCGTATTTTCAACTTATATCCCTATGGGTTTACTCAAATTTTGAGTGGGAACACTCGTTCTATGCATAATTTGATTCTTCTTCCAAGGATTAATGAGTTTTATACTTTTGATGAACCTTGCTACACTAAAAATGAGAAATACATGGAAAACATGATTGCAATCATGTTTTTTCATGTATTTCTCATTTTTTGTGTAGCAAGGTCCATTAAATGTATGCAACATGGGTACTCCTTGGATGAGGAATTAAATTTTGCATCTAACGAGTACTGCCACTCGAAATTTGAGTAAAATGTAAGGGAGATAAGTTTAAAATACAAGTTGAAAAAGTAGTTTTATTATTTTATTATTTTTAAATATTTTTACTTTTTACCCCAAAAATGGTGAATCATCCCCCATGGTTGACATCACCATCTTGAATCCTATTGGTTCTTATAAAGTTTATTTTGGTTGTACATTTTTCTTAGGAGGCCCATTTTAGACCTCAAAATTTCTCTAATGGAAATAAGGGTTCTTGAGGCTAAGAATTTGGTTAAGTATTGAACTAAGTTTGCCTAGGAATCAGTGAGATAGATAGAGATAGTGCATAGAGCTCTCAAACTTGAGAGAAACATTGTATTGTTATCATATTCTTGGCTTATGAAATATAAAAATATCGAGGTTTCTATTTGAGGCTTTCCCTAGATAAATATTTGAGTTGCGCGATTGAAACTCTTTCTCTTTCTTGTTCATGTGATTTTGAAATCGTAATTGGTTTCCACAATTTGTAGAGTAGATTCAAGTGTTTTTATTTCACATATTACAAATATCAGTTTGAATCTGGGTGGATTTTATGCATCACACCAGAGCATGAATTACTATAGAATAAACGAATATGAGTTTTTTTTACCAGATGAATCGAATTTGTAGATCTACTCTGCATGACCAGCTACAAAATCATGGTGTTTTTCTCTGGATTGAGACCAAAATATTCCTTTGAGATTAGTTTGAATTACATAGCTTGGAAGGACAAGAATGAAATATTTTTTGAGGACAACAGGGTGAAGAAGTTCATATGCAGTGATATTCCTAAGCCCACAGCAGCATATGCTCAAGATTTGGCAGCATCGAAGAAGAATGTACCGAAGGCAAGAAGGATCTATTCGAAGGAGTTAGAGATCATATTGTCTCAAATCTCCATGTAAAGGAAGCTCCATATGCTATGTGGAAATCCTTAGCAAATACGTTTCAGAGTAGCAGCAACCAAAGGAATTTGGTGCTGAAGGACAAACTCAAGGAAATCATGATGGACAAAGGAAACTCAATACTTGAGTACTTGACGAAGTTCCATCAATGTTGATATGAGCTTGGAAGTGTTAGTGTTACAGTTTTCAAGGATGATATAGTGAGGCTGACACTTCTAGGCCTTCCGAAGATCTAGCATGGTGATCGAGATTCAGTGAATGGGAGGTAGAAGCTACAAGAGTGGGAGCGATTGTGGTCTGACTTGGTACAAGAAGAGATTCGGTGGAACACCATAGATGGATCCTCATCAAATACTGATGATGAGGAGAAATATGCCTTCGTTGGAAAGGTAAATAAAGGGAAAGGGAAGGCATCCCATTCCAAATCGGATTTTGGTCAGGCAGGTAAGAAAAAGGACTAGTAGAATATTAAATATTTTCACTATCATGAGTTGGTACATTATGCCACAAAGTGTCCGCATAAGAAGGTCGGCAAGAAGCCCTCGGGAGAAGCAACACATGAAGCTCTTGCTTCACAATTCAAGTTTTATTTCACTCTCATCACAAGCATGATATCATTGGTGATGGGTTTTGTGTGGTACCTAGATAATGTAGCTTCATTCCATATGATCGGCAACAAATAAATATTCAGTAGCTTGGATGAAAAATATCTCTAGATTCACATCGAGATGGGATATGATGGGAGGTACAACATGACTGACATAGGTATTGTTACCTTTCAGAGCAAGTACGACACTCCTCTCACATTAAAATATGGCATGTATGTCCTTGGTTTAAAGAAGAATTTATTTTTAGTTTCTATGTTGGAAGATCATGGCTACGATGTGATATTTAGCAAAGGAAAGGCATTCATTCATCACAAATCCACGGGAAAAGTGAAAAATATTAGGGTTAGAGTAAATAACCTCTACAAATTGGATGTCAAATACTATGTTTCCTTGAGAACGGAAGCAGAGATGGTGCAAAGCCGAGACATCGGTGAGTTATGGCATAGAATATTGAGCCATCTACACCATGGTTCTTTGAAGATCATGCAACAAATTTCTATAGGACTTCCCAAGGGTGCACTTGAGCAATGAGATACATGAAAAGGGTGTAAATTGGGTAAGTACACCAAAACCACCTTGCATGATAAGGATATTTAAGCAAATGTGATCCTTGAAAGAGTTTAATAAAATGTATGTGAACCCTTCTCAATAGCCTCCACAGCAAAAAACATGTAATATGTGATTATTGCAGATGATTTTTCATGCAAGTGTTTGATATTCTTCATGTAAAAGAAAGATTAGGTGTTATAAAAAATTTTTGAGTTCAAAGCACTTGTAGATAAAGATATAGGGAAAAATATGAATGTTATGAGTGACAATGGTCGAGAATATGTGTTGAATGAATTCAACAAATTTTGTGCTTCCAAAGGCATTCGATAGGAATTTATGGTACCTCATAACCCACAGTAGAATGGGGCTCCTAAAAAAAGAACTATTGTGGGAGCATCATGAGCAATGTTGCATGATTAGGGCCTATTATTTCACTTGTGTGCCGAAGCATGCAACACAACAGTATTTGTGCAGAACACAAGTCCTCATCAGATTCTTGGGATGAGTACACCAGAGGAAGCCTTTTCCGGTAAGAATCTAGATGTGGCTCACCTCAAAATTTTTGGTTTTTCAGTCTATTGTCATGTAACCAAAGATTCACAGAAAAATCTAGAACCAACAGCTAACTTGGGAATATTTGTGGGGTAGACTGATACAAATCACAACTATCATGTGTACATTCCATCTTACAAGATGACAGTTGTCAAGAGATATGTGAAATTCGATGAAGAGAAGGCCATGTGAATTTCCCTTGAGGGGAAGCTTCAGTTGCATGTAGTTGAGGAGCTCTTAGCTCCAAAAGAACCTCAATATGTGGAGCAGCCACAAGAAGAGGAGCAAAGAGTGGAAGCACCCACTCATGCAGAAACATATACAGATGGAAGGAAGAACACTAGAGAGGCTAAAATATTGATGCATGATTGTAGAGAGAATGTGGGAACACCCACAGCACAACACAAATAGAGGAGGTCCTCAAAGAGGTACACTAGCTACATGGCTCTTATGAGTGAGAGTGTAGATATTGAGCCATCCTAATTTGAGGAAGTAGTACAAAAAATAGTATGGGTTGATGCCATGGTAGACTCGGAGAATGACTCCATTATCAAGAATAGTGCATGGGAAGTTTTCCCAAGACGATAGGGCAATTTAGTTGTAAGATCTAGGTGGATATTCAAGGTGAAGCAGGAAGAAGATGGGAGTTTGGAGAAACACAAGGTCAGATTTGTTGCCAAAGGGTTCTCAGAGCTGGAGAGGATTAATTATGAGAAGTCATTTGCACAGGTTGCAATTTATGCATCAATCAGATCTATTCTTGCACTTTCAGTGTAGATGGGATGGAAGATATACCAAATGGATGTAAAGGGAAGTGTACATTGAGCAAGTGGAAATATTTGAGACCTTTGGCAAAGAATTGCATGTGTGAAGACTCAAGTGAGAACTGTATGGACTAAAACAAGAACTTTGTGCTTGGTACACTAGAATCGACAGCTACTTCACCAGGTTGGGATTCACCAAAAGTGAAGCAGATGTTAATCTTTACCATATTGTGGTTGAAGGTAAATTATTTATTACATTATTATATGTCGATGATTTGATTCTGATAGGTGATGATTAGCTGATCAAATCTTGTTGTTTGGAAAAATACTGAGAGGGGGGGTTGAATAAGTATTTACAACGCACTATAAACTTTTACTTTTCCTTCACTGATTTCTATACATGACTCTAATGAACCCAAATAGCATATACACATGGATATATTTAAGAAAAATTGCGTATGTCCAGAGAACTTATTATGAAAATTATTCTTTACTTAGATCAGTGCATAATTCATTCATCATATGTTTAGTAAGAAGTAAGCATGTGCAGTATGAACAGAATAAATAATCACACATAAGCAACACACATGAACACCACAATTTAAGGTGGAAACCCAAATCGGGAGAAAACCACTGGTAGTGTCATCTCTGTCTTCAATATTTATTATAAATAAAATTGCTTACAATCTTCTACTAGTGCAGACTCATACCAGCACGCAGGCACCCACCTGCAGAAGGCTGCAACCTTCTCTCATTCTCCAGATACTACTGGAAGGGAGATACAACCCCCTAATCTCATTTACCAGCTACTACTGGAAGGGAGATTCAACCCCCTGATCAAAACACCAGCTTCTACTGGCAGGAAGCTTCTACTTCCATAACAAAGGCTTTAACCCTCAGAATTACTGCAGGCCACGTTTCATCAATTTTCACACTAGATCACATAGCTTCAACACAATTCTTCATAAAGATCAACAACAATAAACTTCACCCAATATTTCGATTAGAATAGTGAGATCACTGTAACCAGAATAGAGTAATAACTCAGATATCAGAGTTAGTATGCAGAATCAAACTCAACCCTGAACATTCATCATCTTTAAATGTATACGCTACTTTTCTTCACTTAGCCCGCGTGTATACATGCTTTCCTTCACACCAACCTGTGTATAGATCTGTGAATACTATTTTTACAAAATGTGATCAATCTCAGATCAGATCTGAGGCTTTCAATCATATATATTTCTAGAAATGTAGAACCCTTAGTCAGTCAGTCATCATTAACCATGTTTACTCACTCATTGATCATATTTGTACATATTCAACTTAGAAGCATATAAAGTATTTAAGAAACCCAGATCTACCAAAAGACTTCATTGACAGACAACAAAAATACACCAAAATAGATCAGAAATTTCCTTCCGCATTCTTCAGCAAAACCCTAGATTCCATACGTGCTTTTGCTGAAAGGAACCTGCATATATAAGCACTTTTTCTGAGATGAACTTGTGTATATATATGAAAAAATTACAAGACTGTGCAACCCTTCAGAACAAATAAACAACTTATATCTTACCCTTCTCTTTAGCAAACATTTACCAGATCACAGATCTAAACATTCCATAACCAGATCTAGAAAATACATAGTCATGTTAGGTCTAGAGATCCTAATCCATCATTATATTCATAGGTGCATTATTATTTCAGATCTATCAATAAAATATAACCCATTCCATGCAGATATACTTCAGAGTGAAGTATTCATTAAAACCCATACACATGCACACCCATGCACAATGATCTTCTTCTCCTTATATAGTTTTAGCCTTTACCAATACCATGAGCCAAAACCACACAACTTCCAATGGTATTTTTGGATAGAATCAAATAGAAAATACATCCCTCAATACTGTGGGCTAATACCATGGTAATGCCCCTTGGTATCATACTTTTAGATCGCAAAAGGAATAGGTGATTTTGCTTCTTCATACCCGCATGTATACGCGACTTCTATTCATAAAAAATTCATATATACTAATTCTAGATGTATGTGTGGGTTGCCTGTATACCAAGTAGTGTATAAATTACCTCCACACACGGGTTTCCTTCATCAAACCTGCGTATACATTGAGAAACATTTCCCGTTTCATTTCTCTCACACTTACTGGAATTCCTTTCTCTGTCACATCTGAACTGACCTATAGAAACACCATTTTTACATATTTTAACAAATAGGTTGCTATCAAAAGGAAACTCATCAAGTATTTTTCCATCAAGGACAACTTCATCAAGTAGGTTGCCATTAAGAACAACATATTGCATCATATTGCAAACAATCTCCCCCTTTGGACTTGATGGAAACCATGATGGTGTTTGATCACCACAACAGATAGATACATTAATCATAACCATTATTCAAACACCAAGATACTCTCCCCCTTTGACATCAAGGTCAAAGGGAAGATTAATATGAAAATAATGTTTCTCTTTCCTTGTAGAAAGAAGAGCTCTGTATATCTGATGTGCAGTGAAATTACCATGCTCCCCCTAAGTTCATGCTAAATATTCAGACATATTTTTCAGTGAAGTACATGACTCTATAACTCAACTGAATATGACCTTCCCTATCACCAAGGATTCATAATTACATCAATGATCTAACCAAGTAGATTTTCATAATTGACTGAACTGCCCAACCAAGTGGGTTTACAAATATTTAACAAGTCCTTTCATGACTGAATACAACAACTTTACATCATAGGTCTCAACATGACCTTTTCATCAAATTATAGATATGAATTTTTATAACCAAGACCAAAATATCTCAAGAGAAAGATCATAATTCAATAACCAACATAATGCCAAGAATGCATTACTCTCATCAAGTCTAATGCTCCCCCTGAAATTGTGCTCTTGATCACCACAACAACTCATTCATCAAAGCATATTCGTCAAGTAGATAACCAAAACTTAATATCATATCAGTAGATATAACCATCAACATTAGATCAAGAAAATTACTATCAGCGGCATGTCAGAAACTGTTCTTGAGTCTGTCTCACTATTTTTCTTATCAGAGAAAAAACATATGCAACTGTCACCACTGGAACTCCCGTGTATATGCGGATTTAGTTCATGAAACCCGCGTATAGAAAGTGAAATATTGAATATTTCACAACTCCATCTCCTCCTGCATTTATACATTTTGTACTTGTATTATGTTGTCACATTAAACACACTATTAGAGATAAACTCAACCATAATTACCAAGCCAACCATGCGAATCACCATATATTTCCCCCCCTATGATGATACATTACTGATTCCTATAATGTATCTCAAGTCACTCCTGCAGTCATCATGAGAAGAAAAAATTAGAAACAGATGGCTTCAGTAGGGTCAATATTCCCTAAGTTTTTTACCAGTGCTTCTTCTTTTTCTAGCTTTGCTTGTAATTTCTTATTGTGTGCCAGAACTTCTCAGATTTGTTCATCATATTTAACCTGAAATCAGTGGCCCTATGCCCAAATAAGTTAAAATAGAAAGAAAATCCATGAAAGCATCCTTTCGTTCTTGATTTATGCAGTTCTTCAATAATCAGATCCCTTTCTTTTAAGGAATTATCATCATCCATGGTACTGCCATGAGTACCTTCAGATCTTGATCAAAATATTCTTCTTCATTTGACAATCCATCATTATCTTCATTTCTATAACAACTCCTTCCTTTTTCAAATGGTCTCCTTTTATCATGATTTTCTTTATAAGGACATTTAGCAGCATAATGACCAACTCTTCCACAAGCAAAACACTTGAAGGGAAGCTTACCTCTAAATCTTCCAGTACCTAGTTGAAGTCTTCTCACAAAATTTGCTTCTTCTTCTTCTGATATATAACTTGATTCCTTGACAACTTCATTTTCTTTTTCTTTTTCACATGCCTTAAAGGCAGTTTCTATGACTTGTGAGGAACCTTCTCTTCTCATTTCAAATGCAGTCAGGATGCCATGTAGTTGAATAACAGTAAGATTTTGTATATCTTGATTTTCTTCAATATCTAACACTTTTGAATCGAACTTTGGAGTTAGAGATCTCAATATATTTTCTAATAAAGTTGATTCTTTTATATCTTCACCCATATTACTCATAGAATTTACAATCTCATCTAATATTCAGAATAAACTTGCAATACTTTCATCATGATGCATTATGAAATTTTCATATTTTATTCTAAGAGTTTGAAGTTTGGAATTTTTTACCTTTGCATCACCTTCATAGATCTAAATGATCTTGTCCCATATTACTTTTTCTAAATTAAGCTGCATAACTTTGACAAATTCTGTTTCTGACAAGCTTCCTAATAAAGCATTGATATCTTTTGCATTGATTTCATATCTCTTTATTTCTGTTGCATCTGTAGGAACACTTGTTGGATAATGGTAACCTCCTTCCATGATTCCCCATACATCTTCTCCAAGACTTTTCAAATAAGCTCTTGTTCATATCTTCCAGAATAATAGATTACTTCCATTGAACAATGGTGGCTTGATAGAAAATACTCCTTCATGACTTCCCATTGCGAAGGATCCCCTTCAAGCGATCAAGCTTCTACATAAGGACCTACTCCGATACCAATTGTTGGGAAAAATAATGAGGGGGGGTGAATCAATATTTGTAACTCATTATAAACTTTTACTTTTCATTCATTCATTTCTATATGCGACCTTAATGAACCCAACTAGCGTATACATGCAGATATATTTAAGAAAATGTGTGTATGTCCAGAGATCTTATTATGTAGATAATTCTTTACTTAGATCAGTGCATCATTCATTTATCATATGTTTAGTAAGCAATAAGCATGTGCAGTAAGAACAGAATAAATCATAACTCATAAGCGAGACACATGAACACCGAGATTTAAGGTGGAAACCCAATTCGGGAGAAAACCACCATTGTTGTTGTCTCTGTCTTCAATATTTATTATTAAGAAAACTTCTTACAATCTTGTACTGGTGCAGACTCATACCAGCATGTAGGCACCCACCTGTAGAAGGCTGCAACCTTCTCTCGTTCTCCATATACTATTGGAAGGGAGCTACAACCCCCTAATATCATTTACCAGCTACTACTGGAAGGGAGCTTTAACCCGCTGATCAGAACACTAGTTTCTACTGGCAGGAAGCTTATACTTCCATACTGAATGCTTCAACCCTCATAATTACTGCAGACCACGTTTAATCAATTTTCACACTAGATCACACAACTTCAACAAAATTCTTCATAAATATCAACAACAATAAACTTCATCCAATATTTTGATTATAACAGTGAGATCACTGTAACTAGAACACAACAATAACCCAGATATCAGAGTCAGTGTGCAGAATAAAACGCAACCCTGAACATTCATCATCTTAAAATGTATATTCTACTTTGCTTCACTTAGCCCACATGTATATGCGCTTTCCTTCACACGAACCTGTGTATAGATCTATGAGTATTTTTTTTACAGAATGTGATTAGTCTTATATCATATCTGAGGCTTTTATTCAAATATCTTTCCAGAAATGTAGAACCTTGATTTAGTGAGTCATCATTAACCATGTTTACTCACTCATTGATCATATTTGTACATATTCAACTTAGCAGCATATATAGTATTCAGGCAACCCAGATCTACCTGAAGACTTCATTGACAGACAGCAAAAATACAGCAAAACAAATCAAAAATTTCCTTCCACATACTTCAGCAAAACCCTAGATTCCATACGGGCTTTTGCTGAAACGAACCTGCATATGTACGCGCTTTTGCTGAGACGAACCTCCGTATAGATCTAAAAACATTAGAAGACTACACAACTCTTCAGAACAAATAAATGGCTCAGATCTTACCCTTCACTTTAGCAAACATTCGCTAGATCACATATCTAAACATTCCATAAACAGATCTAGAAAATACGTTGTCATTTCAGGTCTAGAGATCCTGATCCATCATTGTATTCATAGGTGCATTATTATTTCAGATCTATCAATAAATTGTAACCCATTCCATGCAAATATACTTCAGAGTGAAGTATTCATTAAAACCCATACACATGCACACCCATGCACTATGATCTTATTCTCCTTATATATTTTTAGCCTTTACTAATACCATGAGCCAAAACCACACAACTTCAGATGGTATTTTTGGACAGAATCAAATAGACAATACATCGCTCAATACTGTGGATTAATACCATGTTAATGCCCCTTTGTATCATAATTTTAGATCGCAAAAGGAATACGTGAATTTTGTTCTTCGTACACGTGTGTATACGTGACTTCTCTTCATAAAAACTATGTATATACTAATTCTGGATGTATATGTTGGTTGCCTGTATACCAAGTAGCGTATACATTGCCTCCATATGTGGGTTGCCTTCATCAAACCTGCGTATACATTGAGAAATATTTCCTGTTTCATTTCTCTCGCACTTACTGGAATTCCTTTCTCTATCAGATCTGAACTGGCCTATAGAAACACCATTTTTACATATTTTAGCAAATAGGTTGCTATCAAAAGGCAGCTCATCAAGTAGGTTTCAATCAAGGACAACTTCATCAAGTAAGTTGCCATCAAGAATAACACAATGCATCATATTTCCAACACTTGCAATGAGGATCTTGCAAGAGAATTTGAGATGAAGGATATGGGGCTTTTGCATTATTCCCTTGATTTGGAAATTTGGCAAAGAAATGGGGAACTATTTTTATCTCAAAGAAAGTATGCCAACTATATTCTAAAGAAATCTCACATAGAGAGCAACAAATCCATGGAGACTCATCTAGTAGGGAATTGGAGGATGGAAGATGCTACTTCATGTGAAGCAGTAAAAGCTACCATCTACAGACAACTTGTGGTTTCACTCATGTACTTGGTGAACACACAACCAGACATGTGTTATATGGTTAACAAACTTAGTCAAGTTATGGTTAAGCCTATCAAACTCTATTGGAAGGCAGGAAAACATGTGTTGATATACGTCAAATGCGGCACTCATTTTGGTCTTTAGTACAAGAAGATAGTGGGAGTGAAGCTTCAAGTCTTCACATTGAGGCTTCACAGTTGCAGTACACTATATTATCATTTCATTTTTTTAAAATACATGTGATGTCACTCCATGACCAAAGAAAAAAATTGAATTTTGAGCAATAAAGATGAAGATTTGACAGAGAGTCCATCCAACGGGAAGAGCACATCAGGGGTCATCTTCAATGATTGGTCAGCAACAATGTCTTGGTACAACATGAGAAAATATCAGTTGCACCCAGTTTAGTAAAATTAGAGTACATTTCTACTAGTCAAGCAATTTGTGAGGTTGTCTAGATAAGGAAGATCCTTGTTGAGTTGTTTGGTCAACAGATGGATCTGACGGTGATTTATTGTGACAATCAGAGCTGATTCAAACTATCAGTTGATCCAAATTTTCATGACAAGTCCAAGAATACTAATATTCGATAGAACCATTTGGGGAACATGGCCCCCTCAAATGGAAAAAAATCAATTCTCTAAAATCATTTCAGATAAATTTGGAGGGAAAATAAATGACATGAAGGATAATGCATTATATACAAATTTGTTGGTTTGTCCCTCATATAGAATAATCATAGGATGGATCATAAAATAATAGTGGCTAAAAGGATACAGTGATCTCAAATTTGGTTCAAAGGGTTTCTTCATAGTCATTTTCAATACTATAGAGGATAGGGATATAATATTTTAAGGGGAACCTTACTTTCTAAACTATGTAGAACTATACATGAAATTGTGGGTTGAAATATTAAACCCAAATAAGGAGGAATAAAAATTGGCACTACTGTGGATCTACCTATACTCATTTCCACAAGAATTATATGATTAAGACATATTAGAGTGTTGTAGAAATTCCATTGGGTATTTTATTATGGTACTAGAAACTACAATGCTTGGTAGATTGTTAGGTCCCTATATTACTATTAAAATCCCTTATTGTTGTTAGTGTAACCCCCTTATTGTTATTATTGTACCCCTGTAACCCCCATATTGTTATTATTGTGCCCTTACATTATTATTATTAGGTTGGCTAGGGCTACATTGTGGCCCCACTAGGATTACATTGTGGCTCCCTGGACTCCTATATATAGAAAGGAGGTTTTGTTATTTGTATCATCCAAGAATTTTTCATTCATGAAATGTATTGGAAATTTCCCCCTCAAAGTGGCTTATTTATAAGGCGTTGATATCTCTTTTCTTCTATTTTTGAAGCTGGTTTCACAACATTTGGTATCAAAGCTTTGGATTCTAGGGTTTCACTACTCCAAATAGGTCATTGTGGAATTTGCGCTATAAATTTTTTTCTACGAAGTTTTAGAAGCTAAAAGATTTAGAGTGAAAATATGAAATCCTGAGGAACATATTCACAATATTTCAGAGCTTGGTTCACAATATTTCCAAAGATATGATATGTTGAAGTTAGGGCTTTTTGTAGGCTCCTGAATTTCACTTAAAGAGATCATCACGAATTTTTTGCTATAAATTTCTTTCTATGAAGGTTCAAAAGCTGAAATATTTAGGGAACGAATCCAAAAACCTAAGGAACATCGTCGCAAAATTTCAAATCTTGGTTTACAACATTTGCAGAGATATAATCTGTGGAAGTTAGGTCGTTTTCAGGCTCCCGAATTTCATCTCAAAGGGGTGATCGTGGGAAAATATTCATAACTCTCTATCTGAGCATCAGATTGGAATTCTGTAAAAAGTGACTGGATGTACATGGAATTTAGTTTCTTGCCTATATATTTTAGAGCCAAAGGAGAAAATAGTGACACATGGAAAGTCATACAAATTTTCTCTACTGAACCAGTCCATAATTAGCTCATTGTGAGAGATTGGACATAACTTTTCCTTGAAGAATCCAAATCGAGTCAGAACTGTGGCATTTGAAAGAATATTTAGAGGACTATTATAGGGCCAAATTGCAGCTATTGAGGATCTTCAAGTATATAGATAAGTCAATTTAAATATCGAGCTCCTCAAAATAAAGTAAAAGGTGTGTATTGTTTTTCCAAATTGCATAAGTCTTGTTTGATGAATAAAGTTGAATTGATTACAAGGGCATATTGTAGAATAGATATTAGTATTGGATTCTAAAATGGCCCCTAAAAAGAATTCAACACCCATTAAGCCTTTATAAGGCTCTACTATGACTCATGAAGACGAATAATGGCAACATGACATGTCAAAATTATAAGAGGAAGTGCAGCGAATTTCGCTCTTGCAAAGAGCAACAAAAAATGACATGGAAGTTTTGAAGAAAGGTGTGGAAACTAAGATGTATGGTTTGAAGAAAGGCGTGGAATCTAAGATGGATGGTTTGAAGAATGGCATGGAAGCTGGCATGGAATATAAGATCGATGACATGGAATCTAAGATGGAAAACAAGAAGAATGATCTAAAAGCAAACATGAAAGGTTTGACAAAGTTGATACAATAAATGTTTCCTAATGGTGAAAAGATAGTAGAGGAAACTCACGATGAGAAAAAAATAAATGTTAATCGTGATTTCATAAACTCTAATGTTGGAGGGAAGAACCACCATATTCCAAAAATGGATATGAGGAAGTTTGATGGAAAGGATCATGTAACATGGATACTACAGATGGAGCAATATTTTGCTCTCAATAATGTGCAAAACACATAAAAGGTACGCATTGAAACTTTACATTTAGAAGAAAACACATTTGTATGGTATCAATGGCTTTGCTCCCAAAAAAAATTGTCACTTGGTCAATTTTTATGGAGGAACTGATAGCACATTATGAGGATAAAAAGAGCAACACTTTCTATAGCCAATTGATAAATCTCAAACAAAAGTGTTCAGTGGGGGAGCACATTGAGGACTTCCAAAAATTGAATATAAGGGTAAATGATATTCCAGAGGAACACAGGATTGATCTCTTCATAGGTACTTTAAAGGATAGCATACAACATGAAGTTCGCATTTTGGAACCTGATTCATTTGAGAAGGCATTCAGGTTGGCAAGAAAAATTGAATGTAAAATTATGGCGACAAGGAAGCCTACCACTCACTTCTATAAAGATGTAAGTGTTGCTACTCCTAGATTTCCACAACCTACAAGATTGACACCACAAAAATTGGAAGAAAAAAGAGCAAAAGGGCTTTGCTATAGTTGTGATAGTAAATACACTAAAGGTCGTAAGTGTGCTGAGAAGAAATTATTTTACATAGATTGTGAAGAGGAAGAAGAAAATGAACAAGAATCTTCAAAAGAAGAGGATATACACCAGGAACCAGCCCTAGAAGAGGAAGAAATGAGTCCGACCATATCGTGTAATGCATTGGTAGGAATTACCACTCCTCAAACTCTCAAGATAGAAAGACATATCAAGAAGAAAAATTTAATAATGTTGATTGATTTAGGTAGTACCCATAATTTTATTCATTGTAAGGTATCCAAGGAATGGAATTGTTTCCTATACCCAACACCAGAATATCAAGTTATTGTTGCAAATGGAGGAACTATAAATTTCTCTGTAGAATGCCATAATATCAAGCTAACCATGGGGGAATATGTATTGAACATTCCAATGCTTTCCATTCCTATGGGAGGTGTTGATGTTGTACTAGGAGTATAATGGTTACAATCTTTGGGGATGGTAGCTTTTAATTTTCAAGAACTTTTCTTGAAATTTTTTTTGAAAGGAAAGGAAGTCTAATTATGGGGTATTGTAGGGAAGCCAAGAAAGATAATAAGCTCGAATGTCATGAAAAATCTTCTAAATAAAGAACAACGAGGCATAATTGCACAATTTTTCTCATTAGAAGTTCCAACATCAAAATCATCTATTTCTGCATATCTCCAAAAAGTCTTGGACAATCATTCCAAGGTGTTTGAAACTCCCAAAGGACTCCCACCTATTTGTGATCATGATCATGCTATTCATTTGATTCCAAGAAGTGTTCCTCCAAACATCAGGCCTTATATATATCCTTATGTCCAAAAGAGTGAAATTGAACGTATAATTGTAGAAATGTTAGAGGTGGGTATAATTCAACCTAGTCAAAGTTCTTTCTCTACTCCTATAGTATTGGTACACAAGAAGGATGGATCATGGTGCATGTGTCCAGATTATAGGGAGATCAAGAAGCTCACCATTAAGGATAAATTTCCCATTCTTGTGATTGATGAATTATTGGATGAATTACATGGAGAAATTTATTTTACCAAGTTGGATCTTCATTCAAGATATCTTCAAATTAGAATGAAGATTGAAGATATTTCGAAAACATCATTTCAAACTCATGAGGGTCATTATGAATTTTTGGTCATGCCTTTTGGCATTACCAATGCACCTTCTACATTTCAAGGGTTGATGAATTCCATTTTCAAACCCTTCCTTAGAAAATTTGTGCTAGTATTTTTTGATGATATACTAATCTACAGTAGGTCTTCGAAGGATCATGTTCAACATGTTGACAAGGTTCTCAAACTGTTGTAGGAGAAGCAATTATATGCAAAAACATCTAAATGTTTCTTTGGAGTACAAGAGGTGGAATATTTGGGTCATATTGTATCTCACAAGGGTGGTAAAGTAGACCCTAAAAAAATTAAAGCCATTAAGGAATGGAAAGTCCCCACAACCATAAAGCAATTGAGAGGATTTCTAGGGTTAACAGGGTATTATCGCAAGTTTTTTAAGAATTATGGGAGAATAGCAGCACCTCTAACAAAATTATTGAAGAAAGATGCATTTTCATGGACTCCTGAAGCAACTAAGGCCTTTGAACATCTTACAGAGGCAATGTTCCTAGCACCGGTCTTAGCTATGCCAAACTTCACAAAAACCTTTATTATGGAATGTGATGCCTCAGGAAATGGAATTGGTGCTATTTTAATGCAAGAAGGAAGACCCATTGCTTTTGAAAGTTGTCCAATCAAAGGAAAGTATTTACAAAAACCTATTTATGAGAAGGAAATTCTAGCAATATTGCATGTGCTAAAGAAATGGCGAACTTACCTAATGGGAAGACACTTCAAGGTAAAAATTGATCATGATAGTCTTAAACACATTTTGGAACAAATACTATTTTCAAAAGAGTAGCAAAAATGGGTCACAAAGATGTTGGGTTATGACTTTGAAATAATCTACAAAAAAGGGAAGCTAAATGTTGTTGCAGATGCATTCTCAAGAAATAATGAAGAGGTGGAAGCATTGCTTTGTGCCATTTATATTATCCAACCAGATTGGATAACCAAAGCAAAAGATGAATGGAAGAAGAATGAGGAAGTGTGGACACTCATTCAAAATTTGCAGCAAGATCCTAGTACATCTGATATATTTAGTTAGAAAAATGATTCCTTATGGTACAAAGATCGCTTATATATTTGTAAGAATTCCCAACTAAAACAAAATATTCTTTTGGAATTGCACACTTCTCTTTAGGAGGACACTCAGGATTTTTAAAAACTTACCACAGTGTGAAGAAAGAATTTTTTTGGGATGGCCTTAAATCTTATATTCAAAAGTTTGTGGCAGAATGTTTGGTTTTCCAATAGAATAAAGTTGAGACAATTAAGACCCCCGGTGTTCTACAAGATTTATCCATTCCAAGTCAATGTTTGGAGGAGATTTCAATGGATTTTATCACAAGTTTACCTAAGTCTGAAGGAAAGAGTGTCATTATGATGGTAGTTGATAGACTTACCGAGTATGCACACTTTTGTGCATTATCTCATCCATTTAAAGCAATTACAATTGCTACTACATTTATGGACACAATTCAAAAGCTACGTGGAAACCCAAGGGTTATTGTGAGCGATAGAGATCCCATTTTTATTGGAAATTTTTAAACGGAGTTGTTTTCTTGTTTGGGTACTCAATTAGCTCATAGTTCATCTTATCATCTTCAATCCGATGGTCAAACTGAGATAGTAAATAAATTTTTGGAAGGATATCTTCGTTATTTTGTATCTGATAAACAAACACAATGGGTCAAGTGGTTACCTCTCGTTGAATGGTGGTATAACACTTCCTTCCATACTGTAGCAAAAATGACTCCATTTATGGCACTTTATGGATATCATAAAACATCCATCACATCATCTTTAAGAGAAAATTTGAAGGTTCAAGCAGTGGAAGATCACATCGAGCATCAACAAGAAGTTCTCAAACTCTTAAAGGATAACCTGAATTTGGCACAAAATGGAATGAAACAACAGGTAGATCAACATCGCAGCGAGAGAAGTTTTGATGTAGGAGACTAGGTATTTTTACGGCTACAACAATACAAAAAAATTTCCCTCAATCAAGCTAAGAAGGATAATAAATTATAGCCAAAGTACTATGGTCCTTACAAGGTGTTGCAAAATATTGATACTATGGCATACAAATTGGAGCTTCCTACTTCTTCATGAGTGCATCTAGTTTTCCATGTTTCATGCTTAAAGAAGGTTATAGGTGAGAATCTTCCGGTTCAAACAATATTACCAGAACTTAATGAGGAAGGAGAAATCATATTGGAACCCGACGCGGTCACAGAAACAAGAACTCGACAGCTATGAAATCGATCAATTTCAGGGTATCTCATCAAGTGGAAGAACCTACCCACTGAAGATTCTACATGAGAGGATGAGAATTTTATACAGAAGCACCTAGAGCTACTCAAGTGTTGAGGACAACACTTTTTTTTAAGGAGAGGGGCATGTTAGGTCCCTATATTACTAGTATAGTCCCTTATTGTTGTTAGTGTAACCCTCTTATTGTTATTATTGTACCCCTGTAACCCCCATATTGTTATTATTGAGCCCTTACATTATTATTGTTAGGTCAGCTAGGGATACATTGTGGCCCCAATAGGATTACATTATGGCCCCATGGACTCCTATATATATAAATGAGGTTTTGTAATTTGTATCATCCAATAATTGTTCATTCATGTAATGTATTGGAGGTTTCCCCCTCGAAGTGGTTTATTTCTAAGGCGTTGATATCTCTTCAATTCTATTTTTGGAGTTGGTTTCACAACATAGATGCATGCCATATGCAAGATTATGCATCTACATGGACTTGAAAAAATCCATATGAATAAGCATACATATTGGTTATCAAGATGAAATATGGGAGGAACCCATAGATTGTGAACAAATACCTTTTAGATGCAAAAAATGCCATGAATATGGCCACCTATTTAGGGAATGCGCTCTAAAACAAACCCATCACAAGTGGAGCATTAGGAGTATTACGAAGGGTTTCGAAAAGTCTCAAACAGAAATAAATAAATAATAAGAGAATTCATCATTACTCAATCTTTCTAACATAGGAAGATATCCCCCAATAAAATGAGGAAAAAATAGAAAAAACTAGTGAGAACACAAATACTCAAGAAAACATACATGGGAATTAATCAAACTAAAGGGGGGAATTAAAGCAGAAGGGAAATATAGAAGACACAATAATGGAATAGGAGGAACAAAAGGAATTAGACACAAAAGAGAAAGAGGGTGCATATCTCAAATCAAGAGATATCAAAATGATAGCATTAGAATGGAAATCAAAATATCTGGTCACTATACTAGAAGATAATTTCCAATCAATAAATCAATCTTATCTCAAATCTCAAAAAAGGTCGCACAAGAAATCACCAGGTAAATCCTCAAAACCCTCCTCTATATATTTAGGAGTTAAAATTAATATCGATAAGGAACTCTCCAAGGGGGAAAAGGAATATTAAAAAGGAGATAGAAAGAGAAATGAATAGCCTATATAGGAAATGGGGGAATGCTTAGTTAACATTGGTAGAGTGGTATAGACTATAGGGACATTCCAAACTCCCCCTTCAAACCCTCAATGAAATTAATATCATGGAATATTAAGGGTCTCAATGGAAAAACCAATAAGAGACTCCCAAAAATAAATTAAACAAGAAAACCTTGACATAGTCATGATGCAAGAAACCAAATTTCCTATGGAAGCATTTAAAAAAATATCCAAGTCCATCTGAAAAGATTTTCAATCAATAGAAAATGCTGCTCTTGGAGCATCAAGAGGCATATCAATCCTAAGGAACCATGAAATATAACATTTTTAGAGTCCTTAGCCACACCAAAAACTTAAAAAACTTGATTTCAAATATTAGGCTCCTTAAAATTTGGATTCATTACTAATGTGTATGGTCCAATTGTACTCTTGGAAAATAAAATCCTTCATCTAAAATATTTGAAACATAGAAAATTTGAAGGATATAATTATTATATAATTAAATAGGATTTCAACAAAATCAAATTCATCCTATGAAAAAGTGGAGGAATTAGAAGATTAGATGAGGATTCACATCTCTTTACATACTTCTTGCAACACTCCAAACTAGTGGACCAAGAAGCCAATAATGTTATCTTCACTTAGAGTAATAAGAGAGGAGGTTACTCCTAGGTATCATCACAAATTTATATATTTTTCTATCTAATACTCTCTTCCTCATGGGTCTCAATTTTGAATAAAAAATTTCCTTGTAATTTTTCTAATCATTGGCCCATAAAAATTCTCATGGACTAGAAAGGAACTCCAAGGAACAATCTTTATTTTTTGAAACTTTTTGGATGAGGCACCTCTCTTTTAAGAGAAACATCAAAAATTAGTGGTGTGAAGAAAATGTCATACAAGGCAAGACCATGTACCAATTTCAACAAAATTTAAAATTTATTAACAAAAAACTAAAGGAAATGAACATAGTAAAATTTGTCAACATGCATGAAGAAAAGTAAAAATTGGAAAAATAAATGGAGAGCATACAACAATAAATCATACAAGAAGGAAGAAGTGAAGAACTATAACACAAAGAATCCATCACTAGAATTCAACTTGAAGAAAACTTGAAACAAGAGGAAATTCAATCAAAGAAAAAGCTCAAGAGTACAATGGTTAAATGAGGGAGAAAAAAACAAGATCTTCCATAGATAAAGTACTCAACACCAAAAAAAAAACATAATACTCAGCCTCAATAACTCTCAAATCCCAAAATATGAGATCCATTAGGAAATAAGTTTAGAACTCAAACAATATTTAATGAGCTTCTAATGGAACCAATAATGGATAAAAGAGCTATTATAATAACAATAACAATAATAAACTTAAAATGATCACTGAAGAACATAATTATATTCTTATGTGACGGTTCACTCTAGTAGAGGTGGAAGAAATAGTAAAGGATATGCCCAAAAAGAAATTCCCAAGGACAAATAGATTCACTACATAATTCTTTCAAGAATGTCAACATATTATTGGAAAATATGTGATGCAACTTATTGAAAATTCAAGGAAATCATCTTCCCTACTCATGACCTTATATTTGAATGTTATTTTTCTAGTTCCAAAGAAATATCATTTTGAAAAACATGCAGACTTCAAACCCAATACACTTTGCATTGCAATATATAAAATAATTTCAAATGTCATAGCTAATAGAATGAAGCCTCTCCTCCCATCAATAATATCATAGGAAAAATATGATACGTAGAGGGAAGGAAAATCCTTAATGGTATTCTCATAGCTAACAAACATATGCATTCCCTCTTTGCCTTCAAAAAAATGGGTATGATAATCAAACTTGATATTCCAAATTATTTCGATAGGCTCTACTGGAAATTCATTTTCCACATGCTAAAATTTTATTGTTTTGCTGAAACTTGGATTTCATGGGTCATCCAACTGACAATGAAAGGTTTTCTTTTATATATATTGGTTAATGAATCCCCCTCTCCAAATTTTTATCCCTCCCACGATCTTAGACAAGGATACCACCTCTCCTCATATCTCTTCCTCCTCATGGTGGTAGGTTTAAATAGATAAATCAAACATGTTGTCTCAGAGGGTTCATTAAGATGGATACTCTTATATCTTGGTTGAGATTATGTAAGCCAAAGGTCACATGTGGACTGGGCCTAAGAGAGATAGAAATTCTCATTCAAGTCCTCAGAACCAAAATGTGGTGGATATGGCTTAAAAAACCAAGGTATATATGGAAAAAAAAACATGGAAAAATAAATACATTCTAGACATCAATCAATATGACAAATATGACTACATGTACAAATAAAAGGATCGCGTTTATGAAACTAGGCATGTAACAATAAACAACTTATTCAATATCATTGTTTTTGGGAGGGTTGGGATGGAAACTTGTCCCTCCTTTAGGAAGAATCCTAGAAACAACGTATACGACTTGAATAAGAATGGGATGTGGAAAACCTAAAATAATACAAGAAGGAAGAAGTGAATCATTACAACACAAAGAATCCATCACCAAAATTCAACTTGAAGAAAAATTGAAACAAGAGGAAATTCTCTCCAAGTAAAAAATCAAGAGTACAATGGTTAAAAGAGGGAGAAAAAAACTTCTTCCATAGATAAAGGACTCAACACCGCTAAAAAACATAATTCTTAGCCTCAATAAATCTCAAATCTAAAAAAATGATATCCATTAGGGAATTACTTTAGAACTCAAACAATCTTTAATGAGCTTCTAATGGAACTAGTAAGGGATAAATGAGCTATTATAACAATAACAATAATAATAATAATAATAATAATAATAATAATATACCTAAAATGATCACTGATAAACATAATAATATTCTTATGTGACGGTTCACTCTAGTAGAGGTGGAATAAATAGTAATGGATATGCCCAAAAAGAAATCCCCACACACAAATAGATTCATTAACTAATTATTTTAGGAATGCCAATAGATTATAGGCAAAGACATGATGCAACTTATTGAAAATTCAAGGAAATCATCTTCCCTACTCACGAACTTAGATTCAAGTGTTATTGTTCTAGTTCCAAAGAATATCATTTTGAACAACATGTAGACTTCAAACCCAATACACTTTGCAATGAAAAATATAAAATAATTTCGAATGTCATAGCTAATAGAATGAAGGCTCTCCTCCCATCAATAATATCATAGGAAAAATAGGATACGTAGAGGAAAGGAAAATTCTTAATGGTATTCTTATAGCTAACAAACATATACATTCTCTCTTTTCCTTCAAAAAAATGGGTATGGTAATCAAACTTGATATTCCAAATTCTTTCGATAGGCTCAACTAGAAATCATTTTCCACATGCTAAAATTTTATTGTTTTGTTGAAACTTCGATTTCACGAGTCTTGAAACTGATAACAATTTTCTTTTTTCTCTATATTGGTTTATGAATCCTCCTCTCCAACTTTTTATCCCTCCCATGATCTTAGACAACGATACCACCTCTCCTCATATCTCTTCCTCCTCATGGTGGTAGGTTTAAATACATAAATCAAACATGTTGTCTCAGGGGGTTCATCAAGAGGGATACTCTTATATCTTGGTTGAGATTATGTAAGACAAAGGTCACATGTGGATTGGGACTAAGAGAGATATAAATTCTCATTCAAGCCCTAGGAGCTAAAATGTGGTGGAGGTAGCTTAAAATCCCAAGGTATCTAAGGAAAAAAACATGGAAAAATAAATACACTCTAGACATCAGTCAATATCACTAATATGACTACACATACAAATAAAAGGATCATTTTTATGAAACTAGGCATGTAACAATACACACCTTATTCAGTATCATTATTTTGGGGATGTTTGGGATGAAAAAATATCCCTCCTTTAGGAAGACTCCTAGAAACAATGTCTAGGACTGGAATAAAAATGGGATGTGGAAAACCTCAAATATAGCTTGCAATCACATTGAAAAACATTGGTTAGGAACTACTGGATTCAAACAAAGATGGAATACTAGTGGTGACATTGGGAAGAAAACACACACTATCCAACCAACATTAGCAAGAAATATAAGAATACCCTAATGAAAGAGCTAGAGACCAAGAAAAATGAAATACAACATGGGAATGATATCCTTCAAGAGGGGTATAAATGCAAAGGTACTTTAAATATAATGGAGGAATACAATATCCTTGCAACAACTATGAGAGAAAATTATAGAAATCCAAAATATGACCAAAAATAAATTTCTTCTTTTTCCAAGGACGCAGTGTTACCTTTCCAGCATAAACAACTGATAAGCACAGTAAATCAAAACCCAAACACTCAAAAGTGTCACAAAAAATAAAATAAAAATATCCATCTAAAAAACAAGCAAAAAACATGAGCATCAGGGCCTCCCTTAGGGGAAAATAGCCCAAACCATACCAATATGTTTTTGTGGATATGTCTCATCATATAAAAAAAACACAGTAGTTTTCCAAAAAATAAAATATGTACACAGGTACTCTAGAAAATTCATCATGTAGTGGAGTTAAATTTAAATAAATAAAAGCATGATAGACCCAGATAATAAGGTCTAATGTCCGAAACATGGACACCATTTTCATCTTTCTCTATTATGTGCCATACCTCCATATCCTAGTGTAAGCCGTCTTTAGAAAGGCTGTCAGTTGTCCTGTTCCATTCCCTATAAATATGGCATAAAAAAATAAGTACAAAGACAATTTTATAGCATGTATCTCTTCAAAAGGATAGGAAGTAACACAATATTTTGACATCTTTGTGAATTATTGACCTAGTTTATGACATTCATAGAATCACCAAATATTTGAACTTAATCAATTCCAAGTTGGACGAGCCAGCATAAAAGTAGTTTTGGAGTAAGGAGTTCCGAAATGTTGCTTGTGCCACTACCAATACCCACTGATGCAACCAAAGTACTGTTGTGATTTTTATAAATAATCATACCAGTTCCACATCTCATTTGATTATCATATACCCCATCAAAATAAGCCCACATAATTTTATAGTTTAATTTTTCAATACATATGTGTCTAGGTGAAGTAATGTTGTTTTGGAAAATCCCTTTACTCTTGGCCAGCCAAATGCCCCATGAAATTAATGGAATCCTTTTGTGGCTTGTCTTTTTGTTTTCCACCCACCAGCGATGCCATGCCTCCTCGCAATTTTCATTGTTCCAACTAGAGATGATATTGATAAGGGCCAATGTGAAATCCCAAACATTTTTTGTGAAACGAAAATAAAGAAAGAGGTGATCCGAGGATTCATCATCATCATCATCATCCTTGCAAAGGACACACCAACCAAGCCTAGCTAGAAATATCTTCTAAAGTGTGTCCCATGTAGGCACCTATTTATTTAGGATACACCAAAATAAAAGTCTATCTTTTGCAGGATAGTTCAAATTTCCTTAGTGACTTGCACTAGCATTCTTGATCTCCCCACTCCCTTCTCTTTATTAAATATTCATAACATTCTTTGGGAAAATATTGGCCTAATTTTTAATGAACCCAACATATGGTGTCCGGGAAGTGTTTTAACCGAACTCTAGTCTGAGATAATTCTTGGGTATAGCCCTGCCATTCTGACCTCCATTGTCATTCAATTTGGAGATTGTCCACTGATTTCCAGGCCTGTTGCCAAATAGTGGTATCACCATGTTTTGAAATTTGATAGAGACAATAGACCCCTTTTTTATGTAATTTTTTGACAATACCTATAGAAAGAGTATATAGTTCATTTCACCCTACTCAATGATCCATCACAACCCTGCATTTTTCACCATTAACCACCTGCCATGCCAGACCTTCTTCCACTGACCCAAGTGACAACATCACTACCTTCCAAATCAATGATGAATTAGTGTATCATTTTTTAAGAAATCTAATCCATTCTTCCATAGGATTCAGATCAATGTATTTCATTTTTACCACTATTGTCCAAAGATTGTCTTCAGTCATCAATCTCCATCTTAATTTTACATCCAAAGAAATGAAAAAGGAACCCAAGTTCTTTATGCCCCAACCGCCCCATTCCTTTGGTCTTGTAATTTCCTCCCAACCCACCAAAGGTAAAACCATCTTTTCCTTCTTTCTAGCCCATAAAAACCCATTGCATATTCTCTTTATTATTTTTAGAATGCCTTTAGGGACCCATGACAAGGCAATACAGTACACTAGAATTTCCAATAACACTGATTTTATTAGCACCAACCTCCCATCCCTAGAAATCCATTTGTAGCTCCAAATATTTATACCCTTATCAATTTTTGCAAATAACCATGTCAAATATTGTTTTCTGTAAGAATAAGGTTTTAAATAAAAACCTAGGTATTTTAGGCTTTCCTCCATCCTGACTTCAGCATAAGGAAGGACATTTGAAACCTGAGCTAAATCTATACCCATGATACACTCATATGTCAAAGATGATTTCTGGATGTTTACAACCATATCAGTAGCCTTCATGAACAAGTCCAAAATACTTTTCATTTGAAGCACCTCCTCCTGAATCCCATTAATAAACTGTAATATATCATCCAAAAATAACAAATGGGATATGAAAAAATTTGTTGCTACTTCAATACCTGTTATTTCTCATCTTCCCTTAGCTAAAGGAATAAGTCGACTTAGTCCTTCAACAGCTAACAAAAACCACAATGGTGAGAGTGGGCACCGTTTCCAGAGTCCCCTCTGGTTATGAAATAAAGGGGATTCTACCCCATTAATAAGAGTTGTGAAGGACACATTAGAAATACATCCCATGAACTAGTTTACAAAATCAATTTTGAAGCCCAAGTGGGTTAGCAAAAGTATCAAGTATAACCAAATGATGCAGTCATAAGATTTGGAAATATAAATATTAACTATCAAGCATTTCTTTATTGAGAGCTTTATGTTATGCATAGTTTCTTCTACCACCCAAATGCCTTCATGAATTTGCATGCCATCCAGAAATCCAAATTGTTCTTTAGAGATATTACAAGACAATAAAGGTTTTAATAGGTTTCCAATGATTTTTGGAATGATTTTTTAAATACAATTTCACAAATAAATAGGCATGAAATTAGAAAATGATGAAGAGGAATCAGATTTGGGAATGAGGGCCAGGAACATTGAGTTGAAAGGATCATGGATAGTTCCTTTTTGTTGGGATTATTCCACCACACTAGTAATGGCCACCCCCATCAAATTGAAAAAATGTTTAAAAAATTCCACAGTCCAGCGATCTAGCCTAGTACTTTTGTCTTTCTCCATACCTTTGAAGATGAGTTCTACTTCTTTAATCATTACAGGTTGGCCATGAGATGATCATTGTCCACCTATTAAACATACCTAGGAAAAATTTGAGCCACTCTGATCACTTCCCCAATAAAGTCTCCCTCCTGAACACTAAAGAGGGATTTGAAATAATTTTTCCCATAGTGGCTAACTCATTAAAGGATTTGGAAACACCACCCTCTGGCTTATCCAATTCCCAAATAGTATTTGAATTTTTTTCTCCCCTTTGCATAATTTTGAAAGAATTTAATGCTTTCATCCCCTACTCAGAACCAAATAGCTCAGCTCTTTATACGCCACCGCTCTTCCTTGTCCAACAATATTTTCCTCCTCTACATTTCCAGGGTCTTGATCTGGTCCCTCTTCACATCCACCACATAACCTTCAGACCCTTGACTTTCCAATTTTTCTAATTCCTCCCCAATGGACCGACTCTCCCTAGATCCTTTATTAGACTTCTATTTTTCCCAATAAATTGATTCATTTTTGAGTTTTTTCAAATTTTTTACAAAGGAATGAGCATGAGTGGTGTTTTCAGCCCTATCCATAGGCCTCCATGTATTAAACACGAGTCTATTATAGACTTGTTATTTTAACCATCCTACATTAAATTTGAAAGGGGAACCTAGTTTCCTATTGGGGCCATCTAACTCTAGCAAAATAGGAGAATGCACATATTCTCCTTTGGTGCCCACCCAATGTCTGAACCTCAAAATCCGGCTAGGCAGGTCTTTATTAAGGAGAAAACAATCCAGTACTTTATCCACTCAGGCCTGCCCCACCTGCTTTTTCCTCCATGTAGGTGAATTTTTTATAAGATTTGAATCGATGATTTGACCCTCCCTTAAATTGTTTAAGAAAAAATCAGCTAAAGGGTTTGCAGAGCCTGAGGTCCCCAAGTTTCTAACATTCCTGGGGAGAAATTAAGGTCTCCCCCAACCACCAAATTTAGATCTTTCATAAACAATTTTGTTATAAGGTTATTCTAGAAAGGCACCCACTCCAAGAAAGGTTTGTATATGTTCACAGTGGTGATTTTGGTACCTAAATCAATGAAAAATACTTCTACTCTAATCATCAATTCAGAGGTCCAAGAATTATTAATCTTTATGGCACTATTTTTTAAACCAATTGCCAACCCACTGGATCTTCCTCTAACATACAAAGTCACAAAAGTCTAGCTCGGGAGAATTTTCATGAGAGTGTCTGTAACCTAGACACCCTGGACTAAGGTCACTTGGAGTAATAGCACATTAGGTCTATAATTAAGAAGAAGATATTTTAAAGCTATTTTTTTAGAGACACTAGCTAGTCCTCTGCAGTAAGAATACAACAAAATCATTTAGTCGTAATGTCAAGGGATCATGCTACTCTAAGTGCCCCTTTTAGTGAAAGTTGTTTTCTATATGCAATTTCAAGCATGGCCCTAATTTGGGCTTTGGATACATCAGTTTTACGACCCCTAATATGCTTCGATTTATCTAGGGTATGATTTATCCCGAAACCTCCATGTGTCTCAATCTCCATCAATTTTTTTTCCCTGGGTCTCAGGTTGTATGGAATAGTGTCAATAGAGAGTTTCATAATTGTATTTATAATGATATCCATGGCCAAGTGAGAGGTCACTAATGCATAAAGACTCATTTACATTTTTCCTAGAAGGACCGGGCGTCTTCATATAAATTAATAAATGATCAAAGGAATTTATAATAGAAGTTGAGGGGCTAGGAGTAGTACTCACCAAATCTGATGTAGGATCGGCAAGGAATTAATTAGTCTACACTTGGTTTATGTCACCCACGTGGATGGGATCCTATTGATGATTAGGAGCCTTTGTATCTTCCAATGGCACTGGCACCTCATATTGAATAGTCACTTTCTCCTCATATTCTGGGTTGCCTCCAACCACCTCCTGGGCACCCAAATCCACTCGGGTCTGAGATCCATGCTTAGTCCCTCACTTTTGTCAATGCCTTCAACTAAAACCAAGAGGAAAATTCCTAGCCATGTGGCCATGTTTATGACACCTATGGCACTAGAACGGTAGGTGTTCCTAATAAATCAATTGTAAGTATGAGTGACCTTCCATATGTAATAAACTTTTCGCAATCCAACCATCTCGGGGAGCAAGGAAAACCAGAATGTGAGTGATTTTCCTCACTCTTATCTCCAACAAAAATATATCTGCATCCAAAAATGTGCATTCCCAATAGCCCAAAATACATCCATTGTCTAGAAGTGTGGATGCAGTGTGGGAAGATGAAACCACACAGGAATTTTGTCTAGTATTTCCCAATTCTAATAAAATATTGGCATCCACTATTTAAAGAGTATAAATGCTATGCCAAAACCCCAATTTCTCTCCATGACCCATTCTAGGGTTTCACCGTGCTGGAACCTGGGCATAAGCTAGCCATTCGATAATGTAATGACTTCCACTTCCTTGTCTAGAGCCGCACCCTAATTGTTCTCAATCGAATCATAAATGAAATCTGCTACGAAAATTTCCCTTGAGCTCTACCCACTAGAATGGATTATGACACTTCCATCATAGTGTGAACATGAGTATCGACCCGAAACACCAAATTTTGGCACTTGGGACTTTCTGTTATCAACTTTCCTTCCTTGTGCTTCTTCCCCATGTGACCTATTGACTGCACTGATGTATTTGTGGTGTGAACCCCTTCATTCAAAGCTTCCTCTATATCTTTTCAACTTGAAACCCCTCTCCCTGGTTCCAAGCTGTAATATTCCAAAATAGGAAAAGAAGCAATATGGAACATAAAAATGGAAATATTAGTGAATATCAACACATCAAACATGAGACAATGAAAGAGCCATTTTATTATGAATATTAGTATAAAATAAGTACAATATCTTGAGTAAAAAATCACTCAAGCAAGGAAAACAAGCCTCCAATGAACAAACACACTCAATCATGAAATGTTGCTGCTATACAAAATGACGCAAAATTAATATAACACAGTCCTCGTGAGTATAACTGTAGCTGGAAAATATAATGATATATATCTACTAACATATGGCTCAAAAAGTGCCGGGAATAGAGATATAAGCTCCCAAGAACTTTTCCAAGACAACCCAAAAAGGGTTTCCAGAAATAACCAAAATACAAAAATAATGAAATGCAACATTAGGGTTGAATAATCTCTGCAACTGGATAATTGGTAGGAGGTGGCTGATATGATGTAGAAATGGATGAAACTCCTCCAATATATCTCCTGGATGAAGGGCTGCTACCCTCACTGGAAATCTAACTCACCAAATGGGTAACTAAACCCTCCACTACAACTGCTTAATAAAATAAAGTAGTTTATGAGGAAAAGTGCGTTGTAGGGGATGGTAGTAGCTTGCCCTGATGCCAAATGACCAAATGATGCTCAAGGAACCTCCTTTCTAGCCTCCTGGGTGAAGGGTTGTTCCCTCCATTGGAAAACAAGCTTAGAAACTGACCCTATCAATCCTCCACTCCCTTTGCCCTACAAAAAAACAAAACCCTGGAGGAGACTGCATTGTGGATAATGGATGAAGCTTTTCCTGATGCCAGATGGTGGAAATGCAGCTCAATAAACCTCTCCTAAGTGGGCACTTGAAGTCCCTAGAGGATGAGGGTGGGATTACTGCTTGGGAACACCCTTGTGCTAAAAAACACATCAGACTTCGCTAAACAGCTGAAGAGTGCAAGAATTTATAATATACCAAGACATAAAAAATAATCAGAATGCCCCATATGGCTGCCATCCTCTTCCTTTTATGCTTGGTGAGTTTCCTCACCTTGGGCCCCACACATTAAAGTCACTACTCTCATGGAGACTTCCTCCCACTAGCACTACATTGTCCATCATTAACTATCCAATCCCTCCATATGAGCACTATTGATTTGGTCAAACTTGACCCCATCCACATGCTTCAACCTCTATTCACACATGAGGGTGCTTTATTGAGCTGATATGATGATCCTCATCCACATAAGAAGTGTTTTTATTCCTAATAAGGAGATTTATGGGTCTCCCTACCCTCTTATTCGTCTATCTAAATGACAAAAGAAAAATTAAATATTCCAACTAGCTGAAAGCTAATTAGGAATATTATGGTCCTCCCCTCCCAAATGTTGCTTGTCCTCAAGCAACTGTGAGGATGAATGCTACAAAACCTCTCCTCCTTCCCTGGTAGCATCCACATATGATAATCCCCCCACTAAATCTGGTGTTCTCTCATCAATATCCCCATTAGCTGCTCTTCCCAAGTGTCCACGTTAGCCAAATAGCTCGCATCATAAGAAAGTAAGATATCTATGGTAGCAACCACATATTATCTAATGTTATCACTGAAGCATCGGGCATAATAAAGGTTGGAGATCTCATTCCCAATGAACAACTCCAATTCATGTGCCATTCCTCCCCTCATCCCAACAATAATGATAAAAACATCATCAACATATGGGATCAAAAGAAAATATACACTGACTACCATATGAAATACCATAGGATGATAAGGGTCCCTCAAAGGGAACCATTGCAGTTCTTCTCCTTTTTTCCTCAAAACATGATGTGATAAGTGGTTTTCTGACCACTTTCTTGTTGCCACTGTCCTCTCACATGCTTGGAAGTAGTAGAGGGAATTTGGTGTCAACTGAGAACACCTTGAATCAGTTATCATTTCCCCAAAGCCTCTTAGGGAGTGGTCATTTCCATTACTGATTGTGGCCCTTAGTAGACCATGAATTCTAAAGAAAGGATTTCCATTTTTCGGAGAAATATACTGTAAATGAATGGCAAAGGAATACAAATACTTGGTTACTTGATCATTATGCACAAAATCACAATCAGTACCATGTACCTTTGGCAAGCTAGTGAAGAGGTTCATAGATGAGCCTTCCAATATCTCTATCAGAAAGGGAAGTGGTTGTAACAACCTTGAAAGGTGGTTGTTTTCCTCCTCAATCTTCAATAAAATCATACACCTCCTGATATGCTGGTGCACATCCTCTTTGAGACCCTCGCAATAAAATCCCTCCATAATGGTTTGATATGCCCCCATGAAAACTATGTGACTGGAAAGAAGTGCTTCATGTGCTACATGTATAATATTCTTCTTGAGCTTAGAGTCTCTAGCCAAGAAGATCCTATTCTGATAATAGATGACTCCATCCACCACTGTATACCTCTCATATATCACTTGTCCATCAAGAAATTCATAGGTGAAGTGATCCTTAGAGGATTCCACCAATAGATGGGACTCCCAATAAGGATCTCTTCCCAACAATGACAGCGTTACTGGCCCTTGTGGAAAGGCACCTTTCATTTTACTGCTCCACTCTTTGTCATGTTCAATACCAAAGTCATATGCTGAAATACTATTACCCTGCCTCTGCTGCCTCCCTTATTATTGCCCCTACTTAAGTAAGGGTTGAATTTTATGGAGGTTAGTCTTCACTGGAAATCTATTACCCATCCAAATTTTTTTTGACTTTTTACAATGTATGCATGAACACCAACACTCTTCTACTATATATGGAAGATTCTATCCTATGTGGAAGTATCTTCTAACTTTCAAATGCCATGGAGTAGCCCCCTTTCACCATGATGGTGCCATCGTCCATCCCTGAAACATCTCCTCTCATTGCAATATGCTTGGTGTTTGTTGGTAATACTGAAACTGAAAGAATTTCCCTCTCCTCCTTGAGCCTACCAAAGAATCTATGCAATGTGCTAAGTTCACCCAAGGTTCTCACCTCATTCGGATCTATGAGTGGTGCATCTTGTTGTGAGAACTCTCTAACAAAATATTAGTTTGGGGTCCTTCCTGGTGGAATGCCTACAAATAATACTACATCATGGGTCAAAGTCAACTGCATAACTGAGTGGACTGTTGTGTCCTTGCTCCCACTGTGAAAATTAGGCTATATCTTGTGTGCAGAAGCTATCTAAGGGGGATAATTGTGCATGCCCCTGATCATATGATCCTTACCACTCTTCCTATCTACCCACTCCATATGCAAGGTATCCTAATCTGTGGTGACCTTCCCCAACGTAATCAACCACTAAACACGCAATATAACATTGGTGTCAGGAATATCAACCATAAAGAAATGATCAGTCAAGGTGTATGTTCCCATGGTGACAGATAATTCTGGAACATACTTCATGAAATACATGGTTCTAACTCCTGGAGCCAAAACTAAAAATCCCTCAAAATCATCAGTGGGTAGTGCTCTCCTCTGCACTAAGTGAGCATCAATAAAGTTGTGGGTAGCCCCACTTTCAATCAACATTGATACTATCTAATCCTGAATGGTACCTCAGACTCTCAAAGTTAGATACTTGGGCACTCCCCACAAATATGTAAGGGCCCCTCCAACTGGAGAAAATGACCCATTCCCACCTCCTGGTTTTGGTGGATCCTCTCCTGCTATCCCACCATTTTTTCCCCCCTTTTGGCTCCTCTTCTTCTTACTCCTCACTATCATAGAATACCTCTATATAGTGTTCTTTCCCTGATGCACATTAATGCCCTAGTGCCCATGGTTCTTAGAATGTTTCTTCTCAAGTATCTTCAGACATCATCACTAATAGTTCCTTTGTTTTGGTTCTATTTTGAAGGGAGAACCTTCACATATTTCCCTTTTTGCTGGAAGGGTGGCCTTGGCTGAAATGGAGCCTTTTCCATTGCCAAAGCATCTTTTAAATCTCTTTCCCTTTCAATATCATCTTGAATATTAGTTGGTTTAGTATATTTATTCAACCCATGCAAAGGCTCTTCTAGCCCATCAATGAACATATAAACCCTCCTAGCTATAGATAAATCAAGAACCATGACAAAAAGTTTTAGAAATTCAGAAATATAGGTATCTGGATTACCTGACTTCTTGAGCTTGGCTAGATCAATAAAATTTGTCACTAGGTCTCTATGATCAAATCTCTCTACTAAACTCCAGGTGAACTCTAAATATGTAGTCACATTGGCTTGCCCCAATTTAGAAAGACCATGAAACCATCAATCATGTGCCTCACCTTCCAGGTGTGGCACTGCTATTTTGATGGCCTCCATATCTGGTACTTGGTTCAACTAGAAGTATATGTATATCTTCTCAAAAAAATACTTGGTTGTGGAATTGGATGATCCATCAAAAGCGAGCAAAAATAATCTACCCATGATTCGTTGTAGATCATTATTCTGTGTGAATCCTCAACTTCTATTTTTATGTTGGGCTCTCCTATTTTCCTTGATCTGAAAAAACTCCTGAAAGCTTAGATTATCTTTGAATCTTTGAGATTGAGACTCATACTCTACGAAATAATATTCAAGAGTTTCTTGTTCTTGGGGTCCTCCATTTCCCACTGCTAAGAATGTAGGCATAGTGGAGTGTTGGGAAACTTATTGCCTCACTAGTTGATCATACCAGTGATGTGAAATTCTGGATATTTCTCCATGTAGAAACCCTCTAGGGGATTATTTGTGTCTCTCCATCTCCATCTCCTTGATTTCTTGGGAAATATCCTACATGGTTTGAAGAAGAAGCTTGGGAAACTCCTTCTCATCCTCCTCTCCTGATATGGGAGTTTTTCCCTTGTCTTATTTGTTGTTTATATAATCATATCTCTAGTTTCTATTAAGTTACCTTTTCTCTCTTTCTTTGAGAGGCTCTCCTCCTTCTAATGACAAAGTTGTTGTAATACATAGGCTGAGCCAATATTATGCTCTGATACCACTATAATATTCCAAAATAGGAAAAGAAGCAATATGGAATATAAAATTGGAAATAGCAGTGAATATCAACACATCAAACATGATAAAATGAAAGAGCCATACTATTATTAATATAAGTAGCCAATAAGTACAATATCTTGAGGAAAAAATCACTCAAACAAGGCAACCGAGTCTCCAATGAACAAACACACTCAATCATGAAATGTTGTTGCCATACAAAATGCTAGAGAACCAATACAATGTAGTCCCAGTGAGTATAACTACAGCTGGAAAATATAATGATATATATCTATTGATATATGGCTCAAAAAGTGTCAGGAATAGAGATCTGAGCTCCCAAGCACATTTCCAAGACAACCCAGAAAGGGTTACCAGAAATAACCAAAATATGAAAATGATGAAATGCAGCCCTAGGGATGAATAATATCTGCAACTGGATAACTGATAGGAGGTGGCTGATCTGATGTAGAAATGGATGAAAATCCTCCAATAGATCTCCTGGATGAAGGGCTGCTCGCCTCACTGGAAATCTAACTCACAAAATGGGGCACTAAACCCTCCACTACAACTGCTCTATAAAATAACACAGTTTATAAGGAAAATTGTGATGTAGGGGATGGTAGAAGCTTGGCCTAATGAAAAATTACAAAATTATTCTCAAGGACCCTACTTTCTAGCCTCTTGGATGAAGGGCTGCTCCCTCCACTAGAAAAAAAGCTTAGAAACTCACCCTATCAATCCTCCACTGCCTCTGCCCTACAAAACAACACAACCCTGGAGGAGACTGTGTTGTGGATAATTTTTGAAGCTTGGCTTAATGCTAGATGGTGGAAATGAAGCTCAATAAACCTCTCCTTAGTGGGCACTCAAATTCCCCCGAGGATGAGGGTGGAATTACCGCACGGGAACACCCTTGTGCTAAACAGCACAACAGACTCTGGTAAACAACTTAAGCATGCAAGAAGTCATAAAAGACCAAGTCATAAACAATAATTAGAATCCCCCCTATGGCTTCCATCCTCTTCCTTTTATGCTTGGTGAGCTTCCTCACCCTGGGCCCCACACATTAAAGTCACTACTCTCATGGAGACTTCCTCCGACTAACACTGTGTTGTCCCTCATTAACTATCCACTCCCTCCATACCAGCACTATTGATTTGGTCAAAATTGACCCCATTCACATGTTTCAACCTCTATTCACTCATTAGGGTGATTTATCCAGTTGATATGATGATCCTCATCCAGATTAGAAGTGGTTTTATTCCTACTAAGGAGATTTATGGGTCTCCCTACCCTCTTATTCATCTATCTAATTGACAAAAGGAAATTTTAATATTCCAACTAGCTGAAAGCTAATTAGTTATATTACACAAGCCTATTATAATCGTACTTCCTAGAGGAAGAGGATCTTCCTGTGCCACTTCATATCCCGCTGTGAGATTAACCCACTTCTTTGACACTTTCTCTTCATTGTTTACCCCCGTGAGACCCCTAGAAACCTGAAGAGGACCGACAGGAGCCCCTAACACCTCACCATATACAATACTACCAAGACCATCTTATGTCCCCCATCCGACCTCCTTAAATCCTACTCCAGCCCACTCTAAGATCACCGAGAAACAAACAGACCCAAACCTGACACTCTGAATCGATTTTTCAAAGCCCCCCAATCAAGACCCCAGACCCGACTTCCCTAGAACCTCAACAATAACCCCATAATTAAAACAAGATTTTAGACCCTCCTTCAAGTCAAAACCAATGCCATACACAATATCCTCCAAACCCCCAAAAGAAAAAATAGGAATAATTGAATTCGTTGTTGAAATAAAACTTACATGTGGGATTTCAGAGAAACCAACAGATCCAACTTCCAGCAAAAGTGCTTCATGTTGACCTTCCAACGGTTTTTTGTCTAGACCCTCTGCATGTGTATGCACCTCTAAGTCAGCATCCTCTGATGGACTAAAGCCCTCCATCGAAATCCACCTCAACTTATCGACACTTTCCCTGCCAAAAAGAGACCTAGGTGGAAGAGTTACCTTCACCAGATTCTACTTTGTTGGCTCCATTCCCCAAACTGACAGAATATCCTCCGCTATCAGTTCCAGGTCGAAAAAATCATTCTGTTTAACCATTTTTCTGACCTTGAGTCCCAGCTACAAAACACCAACCTGGTAATATTGCCAAAATCACAGTAAAGGCATTCCAACATTAGTCCCGTGGTTGTAACCTCCAGTAAAACGCAAGCCTAGTAATATAGTTAACACAGTAAACTGAAACAACTTGAGAAAATAGGACAAATTAAACACTCAAAAAAAGAAAAAAATGATGATGAGCACCTCCTTCACCATAAAATACCAAAATCACCTCCATCATTCGGAAAATACCTTTCCTTTTATAGAAAGAACACTCAACAGCAGCAGAGCGAAACCCATTGAAAGTGGAGAAGAAAGCCCGATAGTCTGGCAGTTCCTAGGTCCTCCTCGATAGTTTCCAAGTGGTGACCTTGGGATGCCAAATGGCAGCTACCCACCATCCTATTTAAATGTTTTCCCTTCCACCAACCTTCCATGTTCCCACCTTTCATAGTTTTTCCCTAAACTAACCATGGTTTTTCCCCAAGGTCACACTGGTTTTTTCCCAAAATAAATTTCTTCATAAAGTTACTCCTGAAAAATAAAATACTAAACTTTGATCAATTAAAGGGTTCTAGGGGCTAGTCAAGTGTCACCTATGCATGAAAATAATAAAAAGAGTTTAACACCTTCTAAATTAATGTAAATGTTCTTTAGAACTATGTGAACGATTAGAAATAATATTCAAACAAATAGATAGAAGAAAGGATAGCATACACTCCACAATCGAAGAGTAGAAATAAACACCCTTCAACAATATCATCTTAAAAGGAACCTAGAAACTCTTCCCACAATTCATCGTATGGAAAGTATAATATAAATGAAACATAATAATATTCAAATAAAAACCTAAGGATCTAAATATCATTTGGTACTCAATCATAGGGAAAGTAAGGGAATATGTTCTAATCACTCCATGGACAAATCAAGATTGGGAATGTTACTCAAAGGAGTCCAACATGCTTAAAATCTTAGGACTACAATAATATGCCTTTTATAATCAAAATTATACACCTCATCCTAATTATTCGCGTCCTAATAAATGGTTTCCCCATCAATAGAGATTCCTGAAACTGAATTTCATGGAGCCTCTAAAGCCAAACTAGTCTCGTCTAGCTATGGATGAGTCTTCAGAAATGATAAGGTACAGATTATTTGTATATATACAGGATCAATTGGAAATGACACCAATAATACATATGAGCTTCATATTTAGAGCAAGGGCTTATTATAACAAACCTGCTAAATATTCAAAAAACTTTCAATGAAGGGGATTCCAAAATCACCAATACAATGATAAAAAATATATATAATGGCTCAACTCTAGTGAAATTCACCAAGATTTGGAGCCTTATAACTAATTTATAAATAATCATGGACAATTTGCTAAAATTATCACCTCCATTCCTGTGCATGTATGAAGAAATGGAAATAAATAAGCGAAAATCTCACCAACATGGGATTAAAATATAATGAGGAAGTTTTAGATATCAACTAAACTAAACACATCATAGACCAACTAAGGGTTTCATGCAAAGAAATAGCAGATCAAGACCATATTTTTCATAAAGGGTGTTCAAGGAAGGTAGCTCTCCCTAGTTCAGGATGGGTGTCATGAGCACAAAAGAAGGCAAGTTTCCTTTCATTTGTCAACCTTCATGGTCTCTCATACCCCACATTATGGAAGTCATGCAAACATGTTTAAGGAAAATTTTAGTGGTCATGTATTCTACCATGTGAATTTTGGGAATTGTACACTCAATTTCAATCTTGACATGTAGGGTAATTTCGGGACTCGTAATGGATATTGTGAACAAAAAAAAGCGTAATCCTAAGGGATGGATATATAAGGTGAAGCACATAACTCTTAGTGATGGTTGTGTGATTATAAATTTCTAACCATGGATTACAAGGAGTTGGGATGGTGTTGTTGGTTCGAAAATATTGCTCCACAGAACTGGTGAGAAATGTGGGATTGGTAATATTCCTTGGCTAGAAACTCTTCAAGAAGAAAAAACTATCAATCTCAGGGAATGTAGGTTTTTCGTTATCACCATATCTATTTGGAATTACGCTTCAATTCTAGAAATCCTCCACACTACATTTAATTTGATTTTTAGCTTTGAGGGCTTCAAATATTTTGTCCCTTATAGGTTTAATTATTTTGAGGGGCTTGATCTTTTCTCTGAGGTGAATTTATTACTCTCCCCTAGTTATATACTCTATTTTATCTCTATCTCTTGTTTTATATTCCCTCCCATACTTATATTTTTCCATTTGTTAATTATTTACTCTCTGACACTTCAAATTTTTGTCTCATGCCTCCCATTAATTTGATTCACCTTCTCAAGTATAATACTCTTTCCCTTCCCCATAGATTAGACCACTTGATTTGATTGAAATGTTCCTCACATAGATCCCTTACACAAGCCCCTCACTTGGATTCCTTTCTCTGTTTCCTTCCTTTTACTATTGTTAGGCATCAGTTATCAACTCCTTGGTGCAATGGAAAAAGAGGATGTCTTGGTCTCTCCCCTCATTATTTGACCCAAAAAATGTGGGTTCAAACAACTACAACTACCAAGGTAACCATGGAATTATAAAAGGATATAATCCCTGCAACTATTCAAAGCATCGCTCGAGACATGGAAGAATAGGTTTTTCAGTCAAGATGTTTTATGACATGCAAGGATATAGAACCATAAATGAGGGAATGGATTCCTAATGTAGGGAATTCCACTAGGGCCAGGGCTACCTCATACATGTGAACTATAACATACATGTGAACAGTAACTCTATAATGGCACATAAAAACCTTAATTGGAAGGGTGCTCACTTATAGGGATGATACATATTAGGAACTGGCCATATGCATCGTTGAGCTGCTAGATAAAGTTGATACAATCAATAGAAAAATAACACTTCATATGCATGGTAGAGTTGCTATATAAAGTTGATAAGATCAATAGAAAAATCACACTTCATTCAAAGAACTAAAAAACCTTGACTTTTCATCCTCTGATAATAAGAACTAGTTAGAAACACTAGTCCAATGGGATACCCCTGCACAATGAAGCCCAAGGATCCAATAATTTGTAGAAAAAATCTTACTCAATGTTATTAGTATGTTCATGAATATAAATTTTACTTTCTATGCTAGTAATATTTTTTGTTTATCAAACTCTCATATAATGAATAATATTGACAATCTAAAATTTTTGAATCTATGCTACTGGTCTAGTTTCCGAAGTAATAGAGTGGTAACTATATATATATATATATATATATATATATATATATATATATATATATATATATATCGCTTGATGTTACAATTTTTTTATTATTATTATTATTATACTCAAGAAAAACTCAACATGTCACTTTGGTCATTGAACTCAAGTAGACAAGATAACTCATGGAAAAACTATGAGTACCTACTTCCCCTGACTTAAATAGGGTGCCCAGGGTAAATCCCCTCACTAATTTTAAATATTTTTTTGTCATGTATTAAATTATTATTTTTCCTTTTTCAAAGATTTTAAATTGTTTAAAAAAATACATTTAGGTAATTATTTAAAAAAAATTATATTAAAGTTAATAAATAAATAAATTATAATAAGATTTATAATATAAAATATGAAATATTACAATAATTAAATAAGCAATTACCATACTATCATTTTGAATATTTAATATAGAGAATATTAATATAAAGGTATGAGTGATCATCTACAATATTGATATATTATATGAAGTATTATTACAAGGGGAGAGATAAGTATTATTAGAAGGGGAGAGGTTAAGAATGAAAGTCAATTTTGGGAGAATTATATTATTTTAAGGGGTGTATAAGCTTGAGTAAGTTTGCCACAATCTTCGTGATAATATCCTTAGAATAGATAGATTGTTAGGAGCACTTTTATTTCATAGCTTTAACTTAACCTAGTTAAAAAAAAAAAGAAAAAAAAAAGTGTACAACTCCGTTTTTTTTATGAAGTCTTGTTTTTCAAAAAATTAAAATTTATTTTATTTAATTCTTTTTTTCAAAAATATATTTATTTAGGTTGTCTTAAAAATAATTAAAATTTGGTCAAAATTCTACAATCAAAATTTTTAACACAATTTATTTTTTAACTTTTACATACTTTATATCGATTTTTCCAAATGTTATTTACCACATAAAAATGAAAATATAAATTCCTCTTATCTCATTTTAAAAATATTTTATATAATAAATGAATCCCAAAAAATTAATGCCCCTTATGAAATATTTTAAAATCTTTTATATAATAAATTAATCCCAATAAATTAAAAAATTAAATTTTAAATGAACATATTCCAAACAAAATTGTTAGGTCTGGTTGAATTTTGAGCTTTACATTTTTAATAGTTATTAATTATATAAAAGAAAATAAATTATAATAATTTTTAATAATATTAATGAAAATTTGAATTAGAAATTACTAATAAAAATCACTTTTTGAGAAATTAAATTACCAAGTGAGATTTACAAACAATACCCAGGTTCACATCCATTAATACATAATTCATTTTTTCATTAGCTAATAAACTGACCACTACCTAAACTTATGATTATTATAATAAAGTAATACTCATTTATATTTGAAAATATAATGAACTCTTATTAATAGGGCTATACTGATTTAATTTGATATCTATTTAAGAGCAATACCATGATCTAATTTGATATCTTATTGTTTCTGAAGGAGAGTACCATGATCTAATCAAGCAAAAGATATGGCATTTGCAGTTTGCGAGATGAAATACCAACTTCAGTTTAGTGTTTTTTTTTTTTGCTTATGGTTGGGAGTGGTCATCTTGTCACAGGTGTATTCTTAATTCTTATTTAAATCTTTTTCGCTACATTTTCTTAAGCGGGTATGTTTAAATTTTTAAAATGCTCGTCTTCTTTTAATATTTTTTTTAGCTCATTTTCTTAGAGTAAGTTTAGATTTTTTCTAATACATCATTTACTTATAATAAGTTTAGGGTTTTTCTAACGAGCAGTCTATAGTGCGATTTTTTGAAGACTTTTATCGTAGTTTTTTTCGGTTTAATTTCTCTAAATTCCGACAGGAATTTATTGAAAATAGAAGTTTGATGGGTAACCTTGCACAATCGAAGTGCCCTAGAGGTTTTTGAGGGTGCTGAAACCATATATACAGTCAAATAACCAGTTTAAATAACAAAAATCAAGATTTTACCTCATTTTTTCACCTTATTCCGGCACTTGAAACTCCAAAAAGTCTCATTAAAGACAACTCCTTTTTCTAATATTTTTTTAGCAGTAGCTCATTTTCATATGACAAATTTTTAGCAGTATGTTAAGAATAGAAATTCCTAATTTTAAAATTAAAATAACCATTTGTTCTTAATTTTAATATAAGCTGACCTGAAATTATGGCTATTTTTTTTGGTGAGGTATTGCTTCTAGGTCCAGTGTCCAGTATTCATCCCAACGAGGTGGGTGGAAAAGATGGATGTAAGTTGACTTGGAGCGAAAAATCAAAACTTGTTGGCAACCGTGTGGATCCCATTATATATTTTTTTTCACGTGAATAATTAGTGTAAATCTTGTAAATCTGAAAATGTAATTGTGGAGGTCAAAATCCGAATGATCGACCAGTGCTCTTAGTTGTGGGTGATCCCATTTCTTGATCTCTCTTTCTGGAATGTCAACTATGTGTGCTGAGTAAAATCCCATGGGAGGATAGGATATCCATTAGCTGCTGTTATTATTATCATGATGTCTCTCGGGCTTCCTCGATTATTTTTGGAATATGGCCTATGTGTGCTGAGTAAAGTTCCTTGGGAGGATAGGATATTCATTAGTTGTTATTCTTATTATTATTGTTATCATGATATTGTTTTTCAAGATATTGATATAATATGTTTGGCATGCTTGCTTATTTTTTTAATAGTATAATTATTTTTGGTATTTTTTTCCATTTATCACATAAATATATATCACTACTTTTTACGTTGGATGTGAAGTTGTTTATATATTTTCTATGTAAATTTATTTTTGGTTTTCTGATATCTATATAGTTTGTGTTTAGATGTTAGGTAATATGAATAGTTGAATATATATATATATATATATATATATATATATATATATATATATATATATATATATATATATATATGTGGAGATTAAGGTTAAAGAATTTTTTTTTGAAGTTTTTTAATTCATATTTTTGAAACACAAAGTAATATATATATATGATGAAGATTTTGGAGCAATTATATTGCATGTTAGTGTTTTGATGATGGATATACCAGTCATTTTCAATGTTTGAATTTTGCTATCTTATATATAAATTTGGTTGATATATTTATGTCAGAAAAATCTAATCACTTATCATATATTAGAACTTTTTTCATTTTCAAAGAATAGAATAAATTAATTAGTAATAAAGAAGACTGTATGGCCAAAACTATAATTGATGAAAGATACATAAATATATAAGATAGTGGTACTCCATATAATTCAAATTTTGAATTTTTTTTAAACTAAAATTTTGGAATATAATAAAACATAATTTTTTATCACAATTATGTTTCTGTTTTTGAAATGAAATGGTATATATATATATATATATATATATATATATATATATATATATATATATCATTTACAAACCTTGTACAATCTTGAAGTAATAATATTTATACATAAATCTTAATGACAGAGGAAACCAAACAAAGAATTTTTAGATATCCATAAGAAACAAAAACCAAAAATAACCCATGATCAAATCTCCATGAGAAACAACAACAAAAATTAGCCCAAATCACTCAACATAAATGAAATGAGAATTTGATCTTAGAAGCATTAGATGCTAGATCTAGTCTAGTCTAATAAGATAATCTAAATTCAAATGTGTATGCTTTGGTTGGAATGAACTTCATTACATTATAGAATTTTCATTTTTTTCTTGAATTACATGATTTGAAATTTTGCATATAATCAGATTTCATTATTTTCAAGATTAAGATTTCAATAGATCAATCATCTATTTGCATAATAGTATTTTTTTCGTTTCTATTAGAATTTTAAGTTGAACTCCTAGCACATATTATGTGGTGTACTTCACAAGTTTACTTAATTGGATTGATATTTTAAAACAATGTTATTTAAAGAAAAATTAAATTACTTAATATTTTTGGCATGTGGGGAAGTACACATAGAAATCAAGTTTCAATTTAGAATGACTTATTTTATGCAAATTTAGTTAGGATGAAGGGTGATACTAGAGGTAAGAGGCTATGCATCACATTGTGAGGTTCCTCCTAACCACGTTTGTTGAATTGCATTTCAGTTAGTTTCATTAAGCCAATTTAATTCATTATAGAATTCATGTATAGGGAAAGAGAACCTAGAGGTAGATTTTATAGAGATTTGTTAGAGGATGAAATTTAATTACACAACTATCTACCACACCCACTAGATGATGGGGTAAATTAAGAGCTACATCTCCATCCACATCGAGAATTCCTACTCATACAGGTAGAAGGAGGCTTCTTAAGCTTCAAATATTTAAGATTGGAATGATAGAAGAACCAAATTCTTCAATAGAGGCAATTGTAGTTGAACCAACATTTTTAATTGAAGCCATTATTTTTCTTTCTTCAATAGGAGAGAAACTTATGGAAAACAACTTGAAGTAACTATCGAATAAGAAGAAGAAGGAAATTTATTTGGAATACCATTGATAGAGGAATCAAAAGAAGCAATTCCAATTGAGGAACTTTATTACCTTAGCTTTGAGGATTCAATGGAAGAAGGTGAAGGAGAAGTATTTCCTCCTCCAAGTGGACATGAAACATTACTGGGAGGAGGAGGAGGCAAAATAACATCACTTTGAGGTGGTGGAGGAGAAGGAATACCTCTAGCAGGTGGAAGAGATTGTGGAGGAGGAAGAGGATGAGGTGAATATGTAGATAAACAAGAAAGGCATCCTCTTGGATTTCCTATTCAAGATATTGATACAAATGTTAGTATGAAGAAAATCTCTCCATCTGTACTTCCCAACTTCCAATGTATGAGAACATAAGACCTGGAAACCTTTCTTTTTTTAATTTTAAGTATTATGTATATCTTATAATTACTTACTTGACGATCAAAAATTTAAAAACGTTCCAACTACATTGAAAGATGGAGCTCTTATGTGGTTCATGGGACTAGGTAATAACTCTATGAGGTTGTGGAATGATATGAGAAGACTCTTTTTAGAAAAATTTAAAGACTATTGTATACAACATGATATTAAAGAGGAAATATTTAAATTGAGCCAAAAAATTATGAGAGCCTTGAGGATATTGTAGAAAGATTTGTGTATAATGTTAAGAGGGATAAATTACATAATTTAGGATTTGACACACTATAAGCTCTCTTATTTAGAGTAATCAAAGATAAGTGCATTGGTCTCTTTAATATAATGCGAAAAGTGGATGTGTCCCAATTATCATTTGAAGAAATATATGAATTATGTAAACACATATCAAGAGGAAGGACAAAATATGGCAGAATTCCAAGAGATCCAGCTATGGCAAGAGTAAGTAAATCAATAGTAGGATCAATAAGTTGAGTTGAACTTGGTAATTTTATAAATAATTTTAAAACAAACATTATTGGAAATTTCAATTAATAGATAGATATGTCAAGAATGAAAAATAAGAAAACAAATAAGAATGTTTCTTTCTATATATTTTTTTCTAAGTGTAAAAAGAAACATGCATTAAGAGAATGTTCACTTGATAACACAAAAATTTGTGTCATTTGTGAAAAATCACATGCTACAAAATATTTCTCATCACCGCCAAGATTGAAGGAAATTTATCAAGATGGTAATGGAGCAAATCAAACACTAGAATAACTCTGTTATGTAGCCCCAAAAAGGCCTTGGAATCCTTGTCAATGAGGTATGGTGGAATATCCTAATTCACAATTTCAATTGTATGCAAAAAAAACTCAAAATATCTAAATTTAGGCTTAGGTGATCCATATTATGAATGTTGAGATATCTTTTGGTAAAAATCACATAAAAACTTTTATTCGACCCTTTTTTAACCATGTAGTGTGGTTCATCTTCAAGGCAAGATGAAGAACTAAATCATGGCATTAGATTAAATAGATGATTATTAAATAGATTACATAGGTTTAATATAATTCCATTATTTATTTCATCTTTTCCCGAAGATGAACCACACTAGATGGTTCGAAACACTTAAACTAATTTTTTATGTGATTTTTACTAAAATATCTCTCAACAATCTCAAAATAATTGGAATGTTCCAATTCCTTAGCAACATTGGCCACATCAACCCAAAAATCCATATTGGAGACAAGGATGGCAAGGATCTTATGGAAGGATTCCACAACATTACCCATATTTACCTTAATTTCCTCAGTATCCCCAGTTTCAATCTCAACAACCATACCATCCACCTCCACCACAACCTCAATTGCAACCACATTTGACTACTTGTCAACCTCTCCCATTACCACCTAATCAACCACTATAAAGACCACTCAACTACCTTCACAACCACCTCTAAACTGACACAATAAAGTACATCAACAACCCACATATAGTGTTGAAGTACAAAACATCCAAAATTGTATGATAGCTCCTCTTGATTTGAATTATACCCATCTTAGATCAGAGAGAGTTTTACAAAAGAAAGGATCCGCTTGTCTTCAAAGATGATAAAGAGGAAGAGATTCTTAAAGAGGAAAAGTTATTGAAAAGGGAGGAATTCCTACTTAAATAGATGACACAAAAATTAGACCAATTCCTCTTAGTCCTCTGATAAAACCACTCTCTATATCCCTAAAAAACCTTCATTTCCTAGAGAGATTACAAATGGATAAAGGTATAGAGAAAGAATTAATTTTTCCAAATTACAATTTGTTAAATGAGATAAGAAATATTTATATTAAATTTACTTTTATACAAGAAATAAAGGATATTCCAGTTTATGCAAAGATAATAAAGGAGTTGTGTATTAAAAACCCACACATAAAAAAAGAAAATAAATTCAAAAAGTTCAACTCATTGGAAAAATAGATGAAATTATGATGGAAAAAACTACTATATATGATTATCTTGATCCATGGAGTCCCATTGTGAAAATTCACATTAATAATGTTGCAATCCATAACACATTAATTGATTTAGGTGCAATAATAAATGTTATGACCAAGAACAACACATAAATACACCTATTGTATTATAATTAGCAGATAGGTATAATATAATACCATAGGGTGTATTAGAAGATGTACTTGTATCCTTAGATTCTTGGGAATATTCAGTTGATTTTATGGTTTTAATACCAAAAACCAATCTAGGATGTCATCCATCGATATTAGGTAGGCCTTGTCTAGCCATGACTAATGAATTTATTAGGTATAGATCTAGTGATATGATCATTTCTAATGGGAATTCAACGAAAAATATTACATTATATCCTCTAGAAAGAGTAATAACTCAAATTGAAAATTAAGAATGGATTGAAGATGATGAAGAAGAATATGAAGATGTACAACTTGTTTTAACTATAGCACAAGAAATGTCTATTAAATAGAATGACGTGGTGAATCAATTAATGAATCTTATGAATAACCATGAATTTTATCAACTTTTAAAGAAAAAATATTGTGTGCATATGTTAAAAAGAGGTTTTCAAGAAAATTGTAAGTTTGAATATTTTTCAACTCTCAATATTTGTTATCACTAAATGCTTAATAGTTCTGTGGAAATTAGCCTATGGAAAACTTTAAACATTAACAATAACTTTGAAGGTATCCAAAAATATCAATTGATGAAAATGATACACAAATATTCCTTCTATTTTGCATGAGAATACATAGATATGAAAGGTATAAATGCTAACACTTTCATGCGCCATATATACATACATGAGAATGCTAAGCCCATTAAGTAACCTCAAATAAGGATGAATCCTAATTTGGGGGAAATAGTAAAGGAAAAACTACAAAAAATGCTCAATTTAAAATTTATCTATCCTATTTCCAATAGCAAGTGAGTTTGTCCAGTAGTTATTATGCCCAAAAAAATGGTAAATGGTGAGTTTGCATAGATTATATAGAATTAAATAGAGAAAATTTATAGGTTCTTATAGGAGGTTTATAAAAAACTCCACAAAACTTTCTTCACAAAATTTTAAATTACTAAGCAAGGATTTTTAGTTTTATTGGGATTTTGTATGTCAAACAATTTTGTATTCATTAAAAAAAAAAAAATCTTAAGCACTTATCTTAAGAGGACCAAATTGGTCCCTCCTATTTCATATTTCCACTATTGCTAGAAATACAAGTTTAGGGGTTGTATTAGGACAAAAAAACATATCTCATTCTGTTATTTCTTATACAAGAAAAAATTTAACTCTTGTAGAGTTGAATTACATAGTTACTGAAAAAGAGTTTTTAGCAGTACTTCGTGATATCAACAAGTTTAAGCATTACATCACTAGATAGGAAACTTTCATTCATATTGATAATTTTGTCATTCGATATCTAATGAACAAACCTATAGCTAATGGTAGAATTACTTGATGGCTTTTATTACTGCAATGATTTAATAGTATTATCTTAGACAAGCGTGGAAAGAAAAGAACAGTTGTTAAATTTCTTTCCAAGATGAAAAATATTGATACAAGAGTTGCTATAGAGAGTGTTTTTCCTTATGAAATTTTTTTTCCAATTTATACTAAATCTTCTTGTTTTACAAATATTGATAACTATTTGGAAACATGAAAGTTCCATTCTCAATTATTATCCAAATAAAGACAAAGACCCATTAGATCTAGTGCAACCTACTCATGAATAAAAGGATTATTGTATTTAATAGAAGTAGATATAATCATGGAAATATGTGTATGAGAAGAAGAATTACCTAAAATGCTTAAGGTATGTCATGATGAACCTTGTGGAGGAAATTTCGATGATTGAATAACTGCATAGAAAGTCCTTCTCTTAGGATATTGCTGGCCTTCTCTTTTTAAGGATGCCAAAGAATATGTCAAGAGATGTGATATCTATCAAAAAATGTGGAAACATATTCAAGTGCATGAATTCCTCTACAACCTTGGGTATTGATAGATCCTTTTGAAAATTGGGCTCTATTTTATGTAAATTAATCTAGCTTCTAAACAAAAAAGGTACATTTTTTTTGCATTTATAATTATGTCACTAAGTGGGCAGAGGCTAAACCATTAAATTTTTCTAATGAAAATGTCATTGTTATATTTATTTATTTTTACGCTTTTACTCAATTTTGTGTCCAAAAAAAAATGTGATAAATCATGGTGCACAATTCACATCCAAACTTGTTCAAAAGATCATGGAGGAGTACAAAATCAGACATCACAAATATACTCCATATCATCGAGAAGCCAATAGACAAGAGAAACCTATAAATAATGTTCTTGAAGCCATATTAACCAATATTGTTCATATATATCAAAAGGATTGGGAATATATACTTCCAAAAGAACTTTAAGCATATAGAACCACATGAAAAGATGTCATGGGACATGCTCCTTATCAGCTTTTTTATGGGAAGCAAGTTCTACATCCTATTGAATTCCAAGTCGATACATACAAGACACCAACAATATTGAGGCTAGACCTATCTGAAGCCCAATAGCAATGATTGGAAAAAATCAATGAATTAGATGAAATTAGACAATATGTCGTTTAAAGGACAAATATCATTCAGCAACAATGAGTCAAGTGGCATGGGAATTTTATCAAGATTAAAAAATTAAAAATAGGTGATTGAGCCCTTTTGTGTGATTCAAAATTTAAATATTTCCAAGGAAAATTCCCAACACAAAGTTAAATTTAGAATGGAAGACAAAGTTAAGTATTTTTTCCTAAAATGGTGAGAGTAATCATAAATGTAAACAAAATTATTATGTAAGGAAGGAGTTGGAATCATAAAAAGTGGATGCATGTCTTTACCAGATCATGATATCATACTTTGTCACAATTCATGAATGAATTTAATGTATAATATAAAAAAGTTTGATATGATGATTTTGTTGTTGATTTTAGTGTTGAAGGTGAAGTGATCCCATGTACATAGCATCAAATCCTGGTAGATCCCACTAGATTGTAAAGAAATGTAAATGTCTAGTCAAATATAGGGATCATGGAAATACTAATTTGTGAAAGCTAGCACACATGTTAGTCAACATAAAGGTGACAAAACAAATCATGAGAATGAGAATAGTGTATGATGCCATGGAGAAAAGCCACAACCAACATGTAAAGAAGAGGCACCTCATTCAACTAAATATTTCTATGGTTATTCATAAATTTGTAGAAAGCATGCCATGAAATATGATGTAATTTAAAGCAAATCATGGAAATCATGTTGCAACAATATCCTAAAAAAAATTTAGGATATGATTTGTTAATATTTATTCATAAAATTTTGAAGCTTCATGTTGAAAGAAGAAATTACTGTTGCCATGGGTTTTCACCATAAATTTTATAGGAGTAAGATCATTGTTAGTTGTTAGGTGGTAATAGAAATTGAACCATAAAAAGCACATATATTTCTTAGAGTAATACCAAATTACAAAGGTCTAGTTCATATTGTAATCACAATGTTGACGAGAAGTAAAGAATGCTACGAATTTTGGAGGCGACATTGGAATAAATTATTGCATAAGATATTCAAGAAGAAAAATGTTTGCATCCATAGGTTTTTATGTTGAGCAATGATTGTAGTGTGTGTTGGATAAAAAAATCATGTCATTAAGGTGCATGCTTAATGCATGAAGTCAGTGGAGAAATTCCACAAATCTATACCCTGAGAAAAGCCTCGATAATGCAAAACTATCTCGATAAGGAAAAACTGAGTAATGAATAACTTAATGATGTTCATTTGGTTTATTTTGAATGTAGTTTACCTTTACCTTAGTTTTACTTTATTTTAATTTTAATTTTCTTCTATTTTTTAATTATTACTTTTTTTTCATTTTTACTAAGTTAGTAGATTATTTTAGTTTTTGTATATTAATTTTGTATTAATTTTATTATTAGGCTTTAGTTTTAGTTTAGTTAAGTTTGAAACTTTTTAAAAGATATTTTATTTATGTTAGTTTATTTTAGTTGTAGCTCAATTTCATCTTTTTATTTTTATATTACTTTAAATTTATTATTTAGATTTTATTTACTATTATTCTTCTTTTCAAAAATTGACATAGAATTTGGTTTTTATTATTTAATTTTATTTAAAAAAAAATTTTATTTTATTCTTTAGATTGGAATTTGAAAATTATTAGTTTTAATAATAGTTATTATTGGGCTGGAAGGTTGATAATAGAAGATTGGAATCCAAAGGTTAAGGGGGAGAAAAAAAACTTCAAAGGGTTACAAAAGGAGCATGAGAATACACTTTGGAGGATTTCAATTTTGAAAAGGTCAAAGGCCTTTACATTTGTTGGCTTGAGGGGTCTTGACCCAGGTTCGGAGGTTAAGGTTTTCCAACAAACCCCTATACTATTGGCCCTTTAAAAAATGACCTGCGTTCGCAAGTCAAGGTCTCACCCGAAGTAGTATAGGTGGGTGCTGGAACCAGGCTTCCGCACACTGGGAGAGAGTAGGTAACGAGGGCAAATCAGTGGTTGAAATTATCAGATCTACATAGATTCAAGCTTATTCACAAGTTTATAATCATATATTTAGAAAATAACCATAACAAAACTATCAGATCTACTCAGTACCTTCGCATCCACGTGCCTATTAGTAGTTACCAGCACATAATATCATAAACGGAGTTATAACAAATCATATATAGCTTATACCAGAAACACAGATACTTTTGCAACTCAAATCAATAATAGAAATGCATACGCAGCTTAAGCAGATATCATAGGTTCCTATCAATGGTAAACACAATATATAGATATAGCACAAGATAATTCAATAATACTCTACATATATTAGTATCAAAAACCCACTTACAACCCAAAATACCGCCTGCGCACACAGCCATCAGGGTCCGCACACAACAGGATTGAGGATCTCTGTGCACACAGCCAACAGGAGTCCTTACCCAAAGCCAACCCAAAATAGATCTAGCAGTTCGTATGTAGCCTTAATTCATATTCATGCCTACCTCTAAACTCTAACTATTCATCTATTTATATCAAAGTAGCCTATGCTATCATGTGGTCTACAAATCATGGTTTTTGGACTCTAGGTCTACCCTTGACCCATTATAATGTGTTTGGGGCTTTGAACCACCCTAAAAAACCCTGCGTTAGACTAATTAATACCAAAAATATACAAAATTGTACAAAAATTCACAGCTTTAGGGGACCTTGTCCCAACAGTCCCCCAACACAATCTTGTGATTTTTCCCGAGTCACAGTGGTCATGGGTTCTCCATCTTTGCCTGTAGCTACTTTATTGCATCCATCAGCGAGGGCAGCACTCCTTCACTTTGTGCAGCTAAATTATGGGATATCTCCACCAAATTTTGTGAATTTGGGCCTTTCGTAGCAGCGGCGACACTCTCTAGAGTTTGGTTTAGCTGCTTCACTGCGATATCAACATCCTGGGACAGCCTAAGGGCCTCATCTACCCATGGATTGAGGTGATCACTCAACGTCTTCTTCCTTTGTCAAAGAGCCTCCATGTCATCTCTGCTCGCATAGCTGGTGCACAGTCGGCCTAATCACTGAGCAGGGACCAGAGTGGTCAGTGTAGCTTCGAGTTCGTCAAAATATTCTTCTTTCTGGCACATCGCCTGGTTGATTTCTTGCAGGAGGGGGTCACGCTGCACCTTTTTACACATATACATAATTGTTTCAAGCAATTCTGCACCTTGAGTGATTTGTCCTATGATAACATGTGTAGCCTCTATAACCAGCATGGCTCACTAGGCCCTTACCTCTCGCAGTGTTTCTGGTCGCAACTTGGCCCGTAAATCTGCATTTTTCTTCTCCATATGCGTTGTGACTGCCTGGATCTCGGTCCTTGAGGCCTTTAATGCTGCGACCAACCCCTAAATCTTGGCCTAGAGGGTGGTAGTAGCCGGGATATCTGTCGTAACGTCTGTGCAAAGCCTACTGATTAAGTGCTCCAACTCTGTCTGTTGTAGATCGATGAGGGTATAGGCAGCCTAGGCCTAAGACACTTCGATAGGTTTCTCCTCAATTGTTTGCTCAGCTACACTGAGCCGATGGTGCACTTGTCAGTCTTGATGTTGAATCTCTTCGAAGAGAGATGCGTGAAGGACCTACAATGGTTCATGCAGCAGGTGGGCTAGATCTAACTGCACCTCTGCGTAGTCCTGGACTTGTGCTCCTAAGTCAGGTGGACTCAGTATGAAGGCTATTCCCGGGAGAGGGTAGAGGCAGCTTTCTGGTGTACTGATTACTGTGCTACTTGCTACTGTGGTCGAACTTGCCTGGATCCTGCTAGTTTGCAAGGTATCGGTCTTGAGCTGTAGAGCCCAGAGCTCAGCCTGGAGTGTTTCGACCGTGGCTTTCTCTTTCTCTTCCAAAGCCAGCCATTTGTCCTCTGTAGCCAAGGTGATCGCATCTGCGATTTTATCGAGGTCATCTTATGTCAGCGTAACTCCCATGCCACGTTCCGGTCGAATGGCTCGTTGCTTCTTTTGCGGTCCCTCAGTTGGGTCACAAGTCTGTTTGGTACCCCAAGGGGAGTCAGCACCTCCTGCATCCAAACCTTCTGTGTCCAGATCCTACTGTGAGTCCTTCCATGAGGTGAGTTTCGCATCCTTCCCAGTACTCGTGCCTTGCTGCAAACGCTTCTGTGATGTGGGTTCCATTTCCTCCCCTGTGCGTTTGCCCTGCTATGAATCCTTCTACATAGTTGGACATATTTATTTCCCCATACCCTAGCCTTTCCCTTCGGTTTCTTTGGTGGTGTCACCTAGAGTGACATTTGTAGCGCTTTTCCCTGGAGTGCCCTTCGCACCTTATTTGAACCCAATCTTCCATTGTGGAGGCTAGGTCGTGATTAAGGTGTCAATGTCCTCATCCGCAACCATGTATAGGAGTGAGACCCATGCTAGGTTGTTGCGGCCTCTAACTTGGACGTTATGCATGGTTACCTAGAATGCTGCGATGCTCTTGTATTTTTCGTACACGGCGGGTGACAAGCACGGTCAGGAATTAATTGCAGCTGCCAATCCACTCTGAAAGAGGACCCATAAGACTTGGTTGTCTTCGATATGTTGTGCATCCTTAGAGTCCCATAAACTTGTGTAGCGCGCCCCTTCGCACATATCAGGCATGAGCTTAGGGAGGACCAAATATTCTAGGGCTTCCCATGCAACCAACGCAATGAGAAGGAGCATGTAATATTCATACTTAGCCTAAGCTACGAGGAATCTACAATTTTGTCTCATTTTCTATTGCATGAATAAATTAATAAAGGAGGACATGTAAAACTCCTGAAAATAATGAATAAATCAATGCCCATATGAACAGGGACAAACCTAGGCCATGTAAACAAATCACTTGTAGGTGTGAAAGGGGTTTCAGTTATGAGACTGGGTCAACCTTGACCAAATCTACAGCACTGTCTAGATGCAATGTACCTCATGGATGGACAACGCAGTTCTAGATGGAGGCCCCTCATGTGAAAGGAGCTAATTCATTGAAGTGGTTTAGGGTTTGACAAGGCTTTCATCTTATAAAAGGAAGAGGAGAGAAGCAAGAGAGGTTTGTTGATTCTGCATATTTTTTAGTATCTTGTCTGTTTAGACAAATACCATTCTCTACTATTTAGCTGAGAGTAGTGCTGCTTAGCACTTGGGAGCTCCTATGCAGGGATCCCACCTCTTCCATTGAGGATTTCTTGGAGGAGTCTTGCTGATTTCATCCACTATCAGGCATTTGGCCAAGCTCATGTTTCAAAAAAAATGTTGATCCTATTTAGGATTCGGTTTTCCTTGCAAGTTGCAACAAGTGGAGCTTAGATCTGCTCAGATCTAGGCCATTTCAGGCCCTCTTTTCACTTGGAAAGTTTTCTATCCCATGGGCAAGAGAGTTATGAATCTTTGGAGCTGATATTTCACATCTTGGCATCAGGCCAACTCAGTGCTTCAAGCTACAATGTAGTTTCCCTTCCAGGACTGCATTATTTTCAGAGAAGGTTTTGCAAGGTGTTTTGATCCCCTTTTTTAGAAGAGATCTATGGTGCTGGGCTTTGCCTTTCACTTTGGTGATCCATGGATTAGCTTGTTGATCCATGTTCTGTATAGATATGATCTATTTCTAATGGAAAACGCCTTCAGAAATTTCTGAATAATATTGTAGATCTGCTACTTCAAACTAAGATCTACTCTTTGTATTGCATGATTTGATCAAAACCCCAAGGGGATCTTGTAATAAAGCCTTTCTAGTGTACATATCTGAAATGGATTTGATATTTTATACGCAGATCTGTTCTAGATATTAAGTGTAAAATACAGCTACTACAGCTCTTATAAAAATTCTGTTAACCCATTTTGCAGTAAATCCATGTGTTGTAGCCCTCTTTTCTGAAGAGTTTCTTCTCTCTTGTCTTCCATATTCTGCTGTATAAAGTAAGAGAATCCTTATGGATATGATTTTCTACTGTATATTCAAAAAAAATTCTTTATTATTGGCCTTCTACTCATGCTTTCAAAACTGCGTTATTTTTGAAGAATTTTTTTGTACATAGTTGCAGCCCCTCTCTTTGGGTGTTTTTCAGCTAGACTAGGTGGTGGGAGATCTGTTTACCACACCTAGTTTGATTTGTTTTTGCTCTCCTTTTGGATCTAGAGCCCAGATCCACTAATCTAAGGGATCCCAGAGCTGAAACTCATTTCAGTGCGTAAATTTCCCAAAAGTATGTTATTTCAGCAGGCACTGCTGTGCATTCCCATTTTGGGATATTACAGTGGTATTAGAGCTTCTTTCTTGGCATAGCCTGTGCTTATCATTGAAGAGTTGAAACGAAGATGGATTTAGGAGAATATGAGTCTCTTTCTAATAGAGAGAAGAGATATCTGGATAGAGGACAGAAGAAATTTTATTACACTAATGATGATTAGGATAAGGGGAAAGCCCCTAAATCTAGAAGTGATAAATAAGGAGAAGAGTTTGCAAGAACTCTTTTTGTAGCCATGCAAGATCTTTCTAGAGAGATCAAAGAGATGAAAATGGATAGGATGAAGGAATATCCTGGGAGATTTCATCCTAGAGAAAGCTCTGGCATGTCTCACCACTGGAATGATCAACCAGTGAACCAGCCACAAGCTCCACAAGCTCCCCAATGCTCTACTATGCCTACCTTTTTGGCTGTGGAGAATGAAGAGCCTCAAGAGCAAGCATCCCTTGAAGAATGATTTGAGGAATATGATTCTCAGAATTAGAGATTCAAGGACCACTTGAGTTTTCAAGCGTTTTGTCACCTCAAGGACAAAAGAAGACCAAGGCATTAGTATAGAGATGGTGGATTCATTCAGAATCATGATCAACATCACTCTATGGGAAGATTATTTTTACCTAAGTTTTATGGGTCATACACCAATTCTGCCAAAGCATGGGTGGAAAAGCTAGATATCTACTTTTAGTTAAACAAAGTCCTTGAGATGGAAGCCATCAAGATTGCAGCACTGCACTTTGAAGGTGAAGCACACAATTGGTGGTTCCATGGGTTGTCTACATTGGGCCATGCCAATGTGACTTCCTATTCTAAATTCAGTAGGAGACTAGTGGAGTGGTTTGATATAAAGGATCCAGAAGCACCTTTCATGAGCCTTGCAAAGTTGAAGCAGTCAGGGAATGCCGAATCTTATATCTTTGAGTTTCTGAGATTATCTGTTATGGTTCCTGATATGTCTACATCAAGGAGGGTGTACATGTTCATAGATGGCTTGGATTAACCTTTGCATGGGTTGGTTAAATCTACCAATCCCATCACTTTGCATGATGCCATTGAGAGGGCTAGAGACCTACAAGATGTCTTGACAAAATCAAAGGCAACTTTTCAGAACAAGGCCCCTTACCTTTCTAAAGGGAAGGAAGAGAAAGCTGCTCCTCCCAAGGAGAGCTCATTCAAGAAGCCTCTTGATATTGAAGTCTGGAGGGAGATGAGAAATAAGAGGCTATGTTTCACTTTCCAAGAGTGATGGGCACCTGGACATAGGTGTGCTACTGGGAAAGCACACTACATAGAAGTCTTCTCATATTTTGAGGAGGAAGAAGAAGATGATGAACCAAGGAGAGGTCACAACGCTAACAATGTTGAAGGGGATCCAACACCATATGGAGATGGGAATGGAGCCTTTTCTCCAATAGGAGGAAATATTGCATCTTTGAGAGGAGTACCTAAGTACTTGACCTTAAGAGTTCAAGGTTCAATCATGAATCAGAGGGTTTTTATACTAATTGACAGTGGGGCAACCCACAACTTTATTGATGCCCATATTATGCAGAGGAGGGTAATACACACTGATAATTTTGAGGGGTTCTCTATTTTGGTCCCAGGAGATAGGAAAATGCAATGCATGCACTATGTCCCATCACTTTCAGTCACTATGGGGTCCTACACCTTGGTGGATCACTTTTTTTTAGTTGACATACCAGACACCAATATCATTTTGGGTGTCCAATGGTTGATTACATTGGGGAAAGTCACCACTGATTGGAAGGCTCTGCAAATGGAATGGGTGGACATAAAGAGTGGTTAACCTCAAATGATCTAAGGCATGCATACTTACCCCTCTCCTAGCACTTCCACACAAACAACAGAGATGGATTTGCGTAGTGGAAGCAAGGATCTCACAGTACCTTCTCTTATGTTCATTAGAATTCTGCATGGGCATTCTTATCTAGTGGAAAACCACCTAGGAAGCCACCAGATTCAGATCTTGTGGGGAAGGCCTCAAAAAGTGCTGCTCCAAACTTATATCCAGGAGGGATTGGAGCAATGGAAGACCAAGCTACAGCGCTGGGAGGCTTGGGACATCTCAAGAAAGAGGAAGATCTTCTTCCTTTATCACTACCACCCCCTCTCATCTCTAGATATACACTGTGGGAGGAGAAGAATGGGAGGATCATCCTTCCAACAAACATCTTTGGCGTGAGAGATGCCAAAGAGGAGATCAGCAACATGACAGACACTCCTGTGGATGTATCATCAGTGCTGTCATTGTTGAGCAATGTGGATCTGTACTAGAAATCTCAACTGCTTGTAGAGTATTCCAAAGATCTCCACACATGTATGATACTAGATGACATGCAACAAGAACAGGGCTACTTAGTCCAAGGGGGAGTCATCTATCATCATGGAAGGGTATTCTTGTCTAGAGCTTCCAAGCTCAAGCAGAAGATACTACAAGGGGCACACAAAGAGTTCCTTTTCAGCCATATGCAATCAATGTAGATATACACCCTAATCATGAGGAGCTTTGATTGGGAAGAATTGAGAGGGGAACTACATCAGCACTTTCAAGGGTGCATGAGCTATGTGGAGTTGGGGCAGCCAAGGGAATCTATGCAAGAGTCATTTCAGCCATATTTTCCTTCTTTTGGGAGAGGGGAAATGCCCATGCACCACTCCATGTGTATGAGGGACTATGATGGTAAAGAATATGATCATGTAAAGCAAGTTTCATTTTCTGATTTATCACATTCTCTTACCATGTTTTTGCAGGATATGACTCCTAAAGGGAGTAATATATCATGTAAATCTCATGGCAATTGGTGGGTCAACAAAATTTCTGAACTTGGCCACTCCCTTGCTGTGCAAAGGGAGATTCCTTTTCATGATGGGTGCTTCCTAAAGGCACCAAACATATCTGACATCTTCAGCTATGTTAATATGAATTATGCAGAAAATGTGTGGTGGGAAGGCCACTTACCACACCTTGATCTAATGTAGGCAGGAGATGCATTGTGCTGGCTTCACATGTGGGACTTTGACCCACCTCCTCAAGCTCAAATTTCTGTTTGTATATATGTGATTTTGCTCCCATACTTGGATGACATAGTGGTGCTATTTATGGGACTGTATGGAGGGAGGATGGGCAGTTTGTATGTACCACATGGAATGGAACTTATCTATGTACCTCATGCTACATTTTTTAGAGAAGAATTGCTCTGTCCATGTTTATTTCTGTTGAATTTTTCACTCCTTGTGGGATGAACTATGTACACCTTATGATGACCTTGGAGGAAAAATTCATGATGTATTGGCTTGGTGAACACTTGGCTTATGAGGAGGACTTCATCCTTGATGGTGTCACCAATGGAGGAGGGGAATTACTATAGCACTCACCTTATTAGTTGCTTGAGGACAAGCAACATTTTGGAGGAGAGGATTGTAATATTCCTACTTAGCCTAAGCTAAGAGGAATATACAATTTTGTCTCATTTTTTGTTGCATGAATAAATGAATAACGGAGGACATGTAAAACTCCTCAAAAGAATGAATAAATCAATGCCCATATGAACAGGGAAAAATCTGGGCCATGTAAACAAATCACTTGTAGGTGTGAAAGGGGTTTGAGCTATGAGACTGGTTCAACCTTGCCCAAATCTACAGCGCTGTCTAGATGTAATGTACCTCATGGATGGACAGCACAGTTCTAGATGGAGGCCCCTCATGTGAAAGGAGCTAATTCATTGAAGTGGTTTAGGGTTTGACAAGGCTTTCATCTTATAAAAGGAAGAGGATAGAAGCAATAGAGGTTTGTTGATTATGCATATTTCTGAGTATCTTTTCTGTTTAGAAAAATACCATTCTCTGCTATTTAGCTGAGAATAGTGCTGCTTAGCACTTGGGAGTTCCTATGCAGGGATCCCACCTCTTCCATTGATGATTTCTTGGAGGAGTCTTGCTGATTGCATCCACTCTCAGGAATTTTTCCAAGCTCATCTTTCAAGTACAACGCTGATCTTGTTTAGGATTAGGTTTTCCTTGCAAGCTGCAGCAAGTGGAGGTCATATCTGCTCAGATCTAGGCCATTTCAGGCCCTCTTTTCACTGGGAAAGTTTTCTATCCCATGGGAAAGAGAGTTCTGAACCTTTGCAGCTGATATCTCACATCTTAGCATCAGGCCAACTCAGTGCTTCAAGCTACAGCGCAGTTTCCCTTCCAGTACTGTGTTATTTTCAGAGAAAGTTTTGCAGGGTGTTTTGATCTCCTTTTTGAGAAGAGATCTCTGGTGCTGGGCCTTGCCTTTCACTTTGGTGATCAATGGATTAGCTTGCTAATCCATGTTCTATATAGATATAATCTATTTATAATGTAAAATATCTTCATAAATTTCTGAATAATATTGCATATCTACTACTTCAAACTTAGATCTACTCTTTGTATTGCATGATTTGATCAAAATCCCAAGGGGATCATGTAATATAGCCTTTCTAGTGTACAGATCTAAAATGGATCTGATCTTTTGTACACAGATATTCTTTAGATCTGAAGTGTAACATACAGTTGCTGCAGCTCTTATGAAAACATTGTTAAGCCATTTTGCAGTAAATACATGTGTTGTAGCCCTCTTTTATGAAGAGTTTCTTCTCTCTTGTCTTCCATATTCTATTGTATAATGGAAGAGCATCCTTATGGATCTGATTTTATGCTATATATTGAAAATTTTATCTTTATTATTAGCCTCCTTCTCATGCTTTCAAAACTATGTTATTTCTGAAGTAGTTTGTTGTACATAGCTGCAACCGCTCTCTTTGGGTGTTTTCTCAGCTAAACTACGTGGTGGGAGATCTGTTTACCGCACCTAGTTTGATTTTGTTTTTCTCTCCTTTTGGATCTAGACCCTATATCCATTGATCTAAGGGATCCAAGAGTTGCAAAATCATTTTAGTGCACAGATTTCCCAGAAGTGTGTTATTTCATCATGCATTGTTGTGCATTCCCATTTTGCGATATTATACAACAACCAAGAGTAGCAAAATGCGTGCCCCTGATCCTGGGCTTCGCGAGAATTTTCCAGAAATTTGTTACATAGGTACTGGGCCCAATTGAAGCACACCCCATTTTCACATCAACCCGCTAGCTGGATTACGTACACAGGAATGGTTGCAGCCTAACATTTGCGCATCAGCTTGCACGCTAGCAACAAGGTACCCATCTACATAGCAGGGTCGCTGATGGTGTTGATCATAAATCCCCAAGTGTTTTGTAGAACATGGTAATCCTCACACACTTTATCAGTGATCTTCTACTTGCATTTCTTGCCCACACGTAGCATAGGGTCTCATCCCTCCATAGGGAGGCCAGTAATCTGTTGAATAAGCACGGCATCAATAGGGATGTGATCCTAGATCTACATGTTGCCATGATGGACCAAGGCAAGTAGTTGGCACAAAATTCAGTCTATAATGTTCTAATGGAAAACATGTGGCATCCTTAGCAGGTTCAAGAGCTCGAAACCAACCAACCTGTGCACCCAACGCATGGTGATGATCTTTATCCTATCATCTTCTAATATCCTCTTGAGGTATAGATCGGGTGCGAGCTCAGGGAAGGCCTCAAAATTGGCTAGGTCATGGTCGTCGAATTTCACCTCATGAAGCTTTCCAAAGGGTTCTCCAATGATGGGTACCTCGCTAGGAGTCAGTGACATCTCTAGATAAGTGTGCAGGCCATAAATTTTCTTCAGCATGCATGTTGAGGTCCTCCGAGGCCGAACAAAGGGTTGCAGGAAATTGATTGGTTCAGCCATCTGGGCCTTCTCCTGAGCAGACAAAGGTCTCTTTACTAGCCCAGGTGAGCCTGCTTGGCCTACCACCTATGGGGACTTCACATTTTGGCTTGAGTTGCGGGGCTTCATCCTAGCCCATTTCATGGGTTTCCCTGATCCTTGTGCTTTTTCTTTCCCCTTCTTATTTTCCTTGTTGGGAATGCACACGACCTCCTCCACATCGGGGTGGACTTCTAGTACTTCCTCGGATTCTTTTTTGGTCGACATTATAGGCTCTGAGGTTTCAGCGGGATTAGTGGCCATCATTCTGGCGCAGAAAATGAACTCAGGTTTGCTACTGTCAGAGGGTGTAGGATGCTCAGACATGAATGGAATGCAATAGGCATGGAAACTCTCACAGCACAAACTTTTTAAGGAAAAACTTGCAAAGTATAAACTGTTCAAGAGATACATAACCCTTGTTTGATTGGTTCTTCTACTTTTACAGTCATGGGGATCGATCAATGTGTAGACGAGGCTCATCAGAAACTTACCATCAAAGAAACAGTAAAAAATCTTCGAAAATTACCACATTAAATGTCGTCCACCTGCTCCTTTCAACGGTATATTTTTATTTTTACCTAATTTTACTGTTCCAACGGCTATTTTCCGCACTTCCTATGCGCCTCGTGCACCCCTGTGCTCCCAGCGTACCTCCTGCGCTCCAAGCACACCACTATGCTCTTTACGCACCTTCTGCGCTCTGGAAACATCCATGCACTCCCAGTGCACCTCCCTGGGCCTCGAAAGCTGCAATCCATGTGTGCCTTGTTCCTGCCTGTCATGGCCTTCCTTTGTGCACTTATTTCACCCCATACAACTACTCTGGCTATATAGTCATTTGATCCGATATGGTTTTAGCCGGCTACCATTGACATATCCTAGTACCATATCTCCTCACAAGGTTCTCTTTCTAAAAACAACTACATAATGCTTGAATTAGTCATGAATGACTATTCATATGCAGAAAATAGAGAATGGATGCTCAATACACTGAAAAAACCCTAGTGGCCCTAGTGGCTCCTTGATATCTCTTGAAGCTAAACCTACACACGATGACCTATGATGGCTCTGAAAACTCTTCCAATGCATTCAAAATGTCAAAATTACCCAAAAATGACTATTAATTCCTCAAAATTTGTCGAATATCCAAAGATTTATGACCCAAACTGCAATTTTCCCAATGTCCCCTAGGAAAGCTCCTCCAAAACTGGAGGAACTCCAGTTAATGTTGAAAAATTAGCTCTGCCACCGAAAATAGTGGTTCTGCCAGCAACTCCATCAACTAAACCACCAGAACTAGAAATTAACATTAAATGTGAACCCTCTGCATGTGATCACTCCTCGAATTAAATGCCAGACATTACAGTTGAGCTTAGCTTCCATTTGAATTAAATATATATTCCCGCATGTGAATGCGTTGCAAATAAATCATCACTGGTTGCAATGAATTAATTGTTTTTTTAATGAGGGTTATGGTCTTGGTGCGTGGGTCATATGGTGGGTGGTTGGCCATTAGGGGTTGGCCTCCCCAACCCCCGCCACTCTTTCCCTTGAAGTTTAAATAGATGCAGCACCCTTAGGGGTTAAGAAACACCCATGTGGCGTGGTGGTTGGGCACCTGCGTTGCGTGCTAGAGGTCCCACATTCAAACCTCATTGTCTCCAAAAATTTTAAATGCCCATTCATCCTCCAGCTTGGGCCCACGTGGTAGCCTCTAGGCTGGCCACGTGGCACTCACTCATTGGCCTAAAAAAATATACAATAAAAAATATTTTTTTGAAATTTTTTATACAAAGTCAAATTGGGTCAAAATTCCATCTTTTCGAGTTTACTGGGCCTTTCAAGCCTTAATAACTTCAGCATACGACCTCTGTTTCGTGAACCATTCATAGCGCCAGAATTGCAGCAACGAGACCTTTCTGATCGCTCAGGTTGCAAACATTTTTTAGCACTTTTAGTTTTGAGAATTTTTTAGCAATGGACATGATCTCCTCATCACACCTCCACATTGTGAAGCTTTTGGACCCCAAAAGCCTAAAATTACTTGTTCATAAGATGAGGGTACAACTCCCTCACCTTTTCCACTTACATCCATCTTGCCTTACTTGCTTTGTTGCTCTTGAGCCCAATCTGAAGATAATCGACACTTCCTCTTTTAGAAGTGTGTTCCCTCCTGTCAAGGATGGCATCCTCCTTGAGCTCATCCAAAAATTCTGGTGATAAATCTTCTATTGATGGAAGCTAAATGTCACTCCCTTGATCAGAAATCAATGGAGGCTCATACAAACGTAAATTCTCCACATTGACAACGGAATACATTTTCATATATGAAGGCAAGTCAAGTTGAAATTCATTATTACGAACTTCTTTAATAATCTTGAATGGACCATAACGAATAGGCTTCAGATTTTTACCTTCTCCTTGCAGCCATTCTTTGCTAATGTGCAACCATACCTCATCACCTTCTTGAAACTTGTGATCAACTCTATGTTTTTCATGCCTCTCCTTGTATTTGCTTTGAATTTTTTCAAGTTGTTCTTGAACTTGTTGATGAATAAGTTGAATTCTCTCAATGAACATGCGAGATTTGTCAATGTCACATAGATAGTGTTTCACGTTTCATTAGAGGTTGTCCATTATGTGCTAAAAGAAAGCCTAGAAATATGAATCTTGGGTTGTATACGCCATTACTGGTACCATCAAGGCCATGGGAAAGTGTTTCTATGGACTTTGTTGGAGGTCTACCTATCTCTAGAAAGCACCACAACTATCTTTATGTAGTAGTTGATATATTCAGCAAGATGTGTAATCTTATGCATATTTAATCATGTAAATTAGCTTGTATAGCACTGTGCAATAGTAAATAATAGAGAATAAAGCATCACATATGAAAATACTCAACAATTTAATGAAGCAGTTCACACCTCCTCGGCTACATCTGCTGGTCCAGCTCCCAATGGCATGTCCCTCATATATTATTGATAAAAAATGGTAAGTACATGTGATAAAAAGCCTCAAATGGTTATTCTCTCTATAAAAATAGCTTCAAAATTCTTGAATCAGTTAGGAATGAGTATTCATATACAGAAAACAAATAATGGATGCTCAATACACTGAAAACACCCTAGTGGCCCTCGTGGCTCCTTGACCTCTCCAGAAGCTAAACCTACACAAGATGACCTCTGATGGCTCTAAAACCTCTGCCAATGTGTTTAGAATGTCGAAATTACCCAAAAATGAATATTCATTCCTCAAAATTGGTCAAATATCCAAATATTTATGACCCAAACTGCAATTTTCCCAATGTCCCCTAGGAAAGCTCCTCCAAAACTAGAGGAACTCCACTTAGCGCTGGGAAATTAGCTTCGTTGCCGAAAATAGTGATTCCACTAGTATCTCTACCAGCTAAGCCGCCAGAACTAGCAGTTAACATTAAATGTGAACCCTCCACATGTGATCACACCTTGGATTAAATGCCAGATGTTAAGTTGAGCTTGACTGTCATTTGAATTAAATGTAAATTCCCACATGTGAATGTGCTGCAAATAAACCACAGTTGGTTGCACTAAAATAACCACCATTTTAATGAGGGTTATGGTCCTAGCACGTGGGTCATATGGTGGGGGGTTCGCCCTTAGGGGTTGGCCTCCCCAACCCCCGCCACTCTTTTCCTTGAAGTTTAAATAGACGCGGTGCTCTTAGGGGTTAAGAAACACCCGTGTGGTATGGTAGTTGGGAACTTGTGCTGCGTGTGGGAGGTCTCACGTTCAAACCTCATTGACTCCAAAAATTATACATTCCCATGGAGTGAGAGAAAGCACTTTTCTTCGACGATAGTACCTGGTAGGATTTCAATGGCCAGTTTAAGTGATGGAATCTCACACTCGATTATAAGAACTGCTTCTAGATCGTATGCTAACTGGAATGGTGTGGAGCTTGTGGCAGTCTTCACTGACATTCGATGTGCCCATAATGCGGAGTATAGATTTTGATGCCATGTGGTTTTATGATTTCTAACTAACCAATGAATCATGGTCTTGAGGATTCCATTTATGGCTTCGACTTGACCGTTAGCTTGTGGATAGTAGGATGAAAAATGATCTTGTTAAAAACCTAGCATGGAAGTTAATTCTGTCATCATTTGGTTCTGAAAGTGTGAACCATGATCTGTGAAAATTGAGTGGGGTACATCAAAATGATAGATAACCTGATTGAACAGGAAAAGAGAAATGATTTCTCCATCAGCCCAAAAAATGGGAATGGCTTTAGCCCATTTCGTGAAGTAGTTGATCGCAACTATGATGTAGTTGTGTCCATTAGTGGAAGTGTGATTACATGTTACGAAATCTATTCCCCATTTAGTGAAAGGAACAACGAAGATGACTGGATGCAGAGGGGTAGGGTGAACACACATTTTCTTCGTAAAAATTTGACACAAATGGCACTATTGGACTGCAATGATGGATTCTTTAAATAAAGTGGGCTAGTAGTATCCTGCACACAAGATTTTGAGGGCAGTAGCTATGCTTGAAAGATGACCACTGCACACCCAAGCATGGCAGTCATTTAAAACATGTTCTGCTTCATTAAGAGTGAGACAACGTTGAAGAAATGTATCAACAACACGATGATATAGGGTATTGTTCAACAAAAGATAGTGTTTCACTTTGCGATGAATGCAACGACAGTCGTTTGACGTGAGATTTGGGAAAAACCGTTGAGTTTGGAGGTAGAAAATAATGCAACCACACCAAGGATCAATAGAATCAACCAAATAGATGGATTCATTGGGAAATGGATCATGAGCCACTTCCTCTAGTCAATTTTGGGAAGATTCTACAGCAATTTGGTGAAGACCAAAGATTTATTAGCTTTGGAAGTAGCAAAAACCAAGTCAAATTGTTGGAGGATTACAATCCATTTGGAATTTTTTCCTCCAATGAAGTGATGAGACAAGATGTGTCACATGGGATTCTCCAAAGCAATGACAATAGTCTGCCGCAGCAATATGTAGTGTCAGAGGTGGGTTACAATGAAGACCACCACGAGAGATAGTTTTTCCACATTTGAATATCTTAATTTAGGATCCAATGAGACCTTTTGATAGATAATAAATCACGTGCTCACTATTGCCATCATGAAATGGAATCAAAACCATTCCCAGGGAGGATTGTGAGGCTGCGAGGTAGAGGAGAAAGTCGCGTGAATAGTTGGGGGCACTAAGAAGCAGGGTAGAAATGAGTGTCCATTTCAGGGCGTCAAAGGACAGTTGATCTTGATCATCCCATAGATATGGTACCCCTTTCTTGAGTAAGCACATAAATCCTTTCGTCATCTCGGCATAGCTTACGATGAAGTGATGTAATAATTTTTCCTTCCCTTGGAAACATTGGAGTTTTAGAATGGATTGGGGTGCAGGTAATTCAATAATTTCCCTTAACTTATCGGGATTAACCCTAATCTTGTTCTTGCAGACAATGAATTTAAAGAGATGTATAGACTCAACAAAAGTACACATTTATGCAGATTCAGATGGATGTTGTAGAACCTACATCAAGAAAAGATTTCTATAAGATGCACAAGGTGATGAGCTCGTTTCTTGGAATGAGAAGGAAGATCATGAAATGCATATTCCATGGCCCTTTGAAAAGTGGCTCCAGCATTCTTCAGACATAATAGGAGCTTTTGATATGAAAATGTGCCCCAAGGATAAATAAAGGTGGTTTTATGCCAGTCATCCTTTTTAATCCTAATCTCTTTATATACCGAAAATCCATCCATAAAGGAGAAAGATTTGCATCTGGCGCAATTGTCAATAATATCATCGATAAATGGAGTAGGATAATTGTATTTTAGACAAGTGAAGTTAAGATCATGATAGTCAACACATACTCAAATAGTGCCTTATTTCTTATCTATAGGAACCAGATTGGACAACAATTTCGTTAAAGGAAAGGGATAGATGAAACCAATGTGTAAGATTTTTTTGACATCCGTCTTGATAGCTACCACTTTGCGAGGGTGGATAGGCCAGAGCCTTTTCCAGATAGGCTTGAAATTTTCATAAATATTTATTTCATGCTCGACTATAGAAGGATCTATATTAGTCATTTCGTCGTAAGACCAAGAAAAAACATCGCGAAACTCCTTAAAAAGGGATGTGAAGCGCGTAATTTCCTCCGGACTACAATATGCTCCAATTTGAATATTTTCCATGATACCTATTTTGGTTGAGATATCTATGAGCATGGTCTTAGAAATATTACCCATGTTACCGCATCGATAGTTTGAACATTCATATAAGCATATGGAATGACCTCAGGTGGGTCGAAAGATGAGATTTGTATAGTGATCATGTTCAAATAAGACATCGAAGTGCGATGGTGAAACTCTCCCCAAGGTCATTCCTATAAAGACATTATCTCTCATATATCTTTGTCTATAGGCAGGAATTCATCGAGGAGATCCTTAGAAGGAACTATGTTGGGTGAGAGGGTGGTACCATTGGTCAAACCCAAAGTAGTGTAGGGTTAAGATGCTAATTGGATGGCTTGATAAGCCAACTCAGCCAGTGAGAGTGGCATGTGATCTCCATACGAATCAATTTATGAAGGGGTCAGTAGGATCCAGGGGTCCATAGAGCCATCTGATATGGTGGATATCCTTGAAACCATGTGTGGAACTTTAGGAGGCGAAAGAGGAAAGAAACCCAACAGGGAAGATGCTTTCAGAAGACTGGTACTGACACTGACGTAAGAGTCAAGAAATCCTCCTACTAAGGGCACAATGCTACTAGGTAATGTGAAATAATCAGGGGTACAAAAGGATAGTTTTTCCACTGTATCTATCTTCCCATCCAATGGAAAGAGGATGAGTCAGAAAACCAAAGAGACTGAATGCCAGTCATTGCATAAGACCAAATATGACCCAAAATAAGATTATAGTCAAGATGAGGATGTATGAATTTGATGTCCACACTTATTGTTTTCCCATTAAGTGTAATGGGGTAGCTAACAAGGTAGCCTTTTGGGATGAAGATGTGGGCATCGAATTATTTGAGGGAATTCGATGACGGAGACAAAGTAGGAGAACCCAAAGCGATTTAGCATGCAGTTGAAATTATGCAGGTTGAAGCAGCTTTGTCTATGAAAGTGCAATGGATTGGCCTCCCTTTCCACACAAATTGAACCTGGAAAGCAAGCTGGTGTGAAATGTGAGGTTTACATTTTTCCATGTCAAATATGGCTAGCATAGAATCCCGGCGGTCAATTCCACAAATGGCCGAAAGAAGAGCTTTCCTTTGCATTGGGCAGGTTTTCAACACTTCGAGTGCAGACATAGTTGACGGTGCTTGCACCAAGTCTTATAAAATGTTTTAGTTCTGGGCAGCACATGCAGAGGTGTTATGAGTTATGCATCGAAGGGTCCCTCTGGAGGGACCGATGAGAAAGTCAATAGCAGGCCTTTCGATATAAGAATCATTAGGGGGATCGATGACTAGGTTTCCATAGGTCTTAGCTCGGGTTTGGAGTTCAACAATCTCCATGCCATAAATGGAATATGTTCCTTCACTGGAAGGATGAGAACCACCATTACCCCTTGGCTGGGGTTGTGGTAGGTTTGCAACCATGTGTTGTTACTACCGCAGATTAGGGAAGGGATTGTGAAGGACAAAATTTGTCCTTCTAGAGTCATTTTGCATGATAAAATCTGTGCATTCCTATAGCCGAGGAAATTTATATCTCGTGTGGTCCTTCACACAAATTTTTCAAGGGAATCTGATAGGTTTATCCTTTCCTTTTAGCAGTGTTTATCTGATTTGGATTATTCTGAGCGTTGGGCTGCTCTTTAGAAGGAGAGGTATTTTTCTTATTCTTCTTGTTCTTACTGCTAGGTTTTTGTGTAGACTTCATAGAGTGTACCTTGGTAGTGGGAAGAGCAGCTAATTAGGTAGGGGTGGTGGTAGCCGAAGATGGCTAGGAAGCATGCTCGCTAAGCTGTTTTACAGCTACACTGGAAGTTGTAACAACGAGACCATCAGCGTGTGCTCCAGGTAGCTGAGTAGCGAGGATTCAGGTTGCTAGGGTCATAGGGGAGTAACTCATACAACGTGCCAGATTTCGAATAGATGAAATCTATATGTTTTTCATGGCAGATGAGTTAGTCTTCTATGACCGCACTAGACAGGCAAACATCCTTAGCAAAGGGTGGCAAGAGTGACTTGAAAAACCAATTCTCTAATAGATGATCTGGGATTGGTGCTTTGAATAACCTCCACCTACGTCTCCATTCATGAATGTGATCAGAGATGTGGGTGGTGGTGTCTTGGTGCAACAAGGTTAAGAGTTCCGTTACAGTTTTGTATCAGATAGGTAGTTGAAAGTTATTAATAAATTGCATTGCTAAGGCACCAAAAGTATTGACTGCAACTCATGGTAACTCGATGTACCATTTGGTAGCGTTGCCTGTGAGAGTGCGGGGAAAGAGCCTGAGCTAGATAATATCATCCACCATGCAATTAGAAATAGACCATAAATGAAAGGTATTGATATGTGTCATCGGATCCTCCCCTTGTTTCCCTTCAAACTTAGGGATGTTCGATGGAATCTTATGCGGTATGTTGGCTTGTGATTCTTTTGAAGGGGAAAGGTAATATCAAATTCAAGCAAATGAAGAGCTGGAGCGGGTAAGATGAAGGCCAAACACTTCAAGCGCAGACTAGGTGGCCCCACTTTTGTCGTGCACCACTAAATATTGTGATACACAATCTGCGGGCGACTCTCACCTTCGTCTGTGCCACGTCACCTTCCCCGCCCCCCACATTTCACACTTCACAATATATAACATTTTACCCCCACTGCTCCCAGCTAAACCTTGTGACATGCGATCTGCGAGCACAGTCCCACCTCCATCCATGCCATGTCATCTTCCCCACCCCCTACACTTCGCACTTCACAATATATAACATTTAATCCCCATTGCTCCCAGCTAAACCTTGCGACATGCGATTTGCGGGCACGGTCCCACCTCCGTCCGTGCCATGTCACCTTCCTTGCCCCCTGCACTTCTCACTTTGCAATGTATAAAATTTAACCCCCGATTCTCCCAGCTAAACTTTGCAACATGCGATCTGTGGGCGCGGTCCTACCTCCATCCATGCCACGTCACCTTCCCCGCCATTTAGTCCAATGACATTTAAATGAATTAATTAGAAAGAATTATTTAACCTGTAATAAGGAAACTGAGTATTTTTACCTTCTGTACCGCCATATGTCTTCAAAATCCCATTTTGATGAAGAAAAGGCACTGCTATTCAAAAATACCAAATTTTGTTGTTATTTGTGCACAGTTATAAAAATTGAAAATATGTCTTAAAAAACCACTTTAAATGCCCTTAAAAATTGCTCTATTTTGAATTATGTCTATGTCTTACTCAATTTATCATATTCTGAGAAAACCTAGAAGCTCGAAATTTTTTATTTCTATTCTAATATCTTGTAATATTTGTGCCAAAATTGCCTCTGGAAAAATTTGCTACAGTAAAAACATGCTGCTATGGTAAAAATAGCTGCAGAAACGACAAATTTCTGTGAGTTGTTGCAAAAAATGTCAATTTTTGCAAAAAAAATGTTTTCTCCAAGTTTTAATTGTTTATTTGGATTGGGTACTGAATGTTGAAATAGAAACCATGAAACATACTGCATATTCACTGAAATAGGCCCAAATTTATTATTTTGCTTCAAAATTTGGATGATATGCTTAAATTTGGATGATATGCTTAAATTTGTTGTTTACACCTATAGATTCAATGTTATTTAAATGTTGAAGCAACCACAAGAAATTTGAACCAAAATAATGGTATTTAACCAAATATTTTCACTATGTCAAATTGAAAGTGTGTGATTTACCTTTTTATGATGGAATGGGTAATGTTGTCATATTTTTGGAGGAATTTGAGGAGAAGGTACCTGAGAACTAGAGGTATGAAGCTTTAGAATTCACATTCAAGTCTACCCCAACCCAATGGTGTGGTGCATATAGAGAGAGTCTGGGCAGATGGATAGAGTTCTGTAATTTTCTAAGGCTACACTTTGGTTAGGTTGATACATAAATCACAGAGAAGTATGATGGTCAGAAGGATCATTTCAAGCACTCAGCTCACTAGAATGAAGCTTGGGGAGCTGAACCTCATCCATAATGGATGCACATGTTCTTTCATTCCTTAGAGATGATACCTCAACAATGGTATCTGGAAACATAGCCGCACCATGAAACTATGGACTAGAATGAGATGATAGAAGGATTCATATTAACATATAGCTCCATTGATGGTTGGGAATGTATTATTGAGGCTCTTCAAGAAATGAAAGCAAGAGTATTTTTCATTACTAAGGAGCCAACGATGTTGCTACAGATGGATTGGACAAGCCCAGCCAACAAGCATGTGTTGAGGGTGGAGATTTGTGGGTACCAACGTGAACGAAAGCAGAAGCATTCTGCTAAAGGGTGGACCTAGTGTGGTAGTAGTACTGTGCAATAGACTAAAGGTTGGTGCAGCTGGAGGTTACTATGCCGAGGAAGGCAGGACTTCACTGAGGGGGTGAGTCTCACGGAGTCCATCCAAAATATGGCTGTTGAGATAGTAGAGGATGATTGGAAAATGACTTGGATGTTAAAAGGAGTGGGATGGATGCAATGAATGGGCATATTACGGTGGATTTGCTACCAAATTTTCATTTATGAGGGTGATATAAGATTGATGATGGGATTTGAATTTTAATTTCGCTATAAATCAGAAATCCTACTCCCAATTAGAACACTTTGTGCGCTAATTGTTAGAAGAGAGAATCATAGTCTGAAAGAGAGCCGAGAAACTTGTTGAATGACATGGCACAGTTTCGCAGGATTGAGATAAGAATTGATCATGGTAGGACTCAGTCACACAATATGGCCATGAGTAGATCAGACCATGACAACCACACCACCAGTAACAACCATAGGGCTGTGGTTGTCCAGAGGGAACTAGAATACTGCAGGCGGAGTTTCATCCATAAATCCCAACAAACCAATCTTCAGATCCTCACTCCAGAAGAAACTACCGAAGGAACGACAAACTAATGGGGCCTAGGATCAACAAAAGGAAAAGGTCTTGGAGGTAGAATCAGATGATGAGGAGGAAGAAGAAGTCTCAGAGGAAATTGTTGTTGAGGAGGTTGAACCTATCTCTAGGTTTCCTCCATATATCCCACCCTAGAAGCTGAAGGCTAAGAATCCAGTGAAAGACCCTGACGCAGTGATTACAAGGTGTTTACACCACTAATGCCAAATGAAGTGCCAGTTGAGGGTGATTTAATAGCCAAGGTTTAGCAACTGAGAATGGAGGACTAGGATTTTAGTGATAAAAGAAATTACCTACAATTTGAGCCCAGTAGGTATCTGTGCCCAAAGGCCTACTCTGACGGAGTTACCAGATTTGAGCCGATGAAATGGGTGAAGGTTATCCAGTAGTCAAGGATACTCAACAGATACATCAAGTTTGATGTCCAATAAATTCTTCTGGGTCAGAGTTGAGATGAGATTATGAACAGTGATTAAGTAAAATCCCTAGATGTCACCAAGCATAGTAGATTAGTAATGATAGGTTGCAGAGTTCAAAGAGAACTTCCATCATATCCAAATTTAGGCGAAGAAGGACCTCGTGGGGATTTGGTACGATCTCCCATAAATGTTCAAAGAGGAATACATACAAGCCATCATCAGCTGATGGCAGAGTGCTTGGTTAACTCCGCTTTCTAAAGGTGTAGAGAAGGAAAGAACAAGTGGGCCGAAACCCACTACACCAACATGGTAGAAGGACACTGAAGTGAAGACACTAGAGACTAAAGGGGATGATACCCTTAGCGATGATCTGGGCATAGACCTATCTGGTCCCTCCTCCCTATTTATCACTAAGAGAAGGCAACCACAAAAGGGTGGCGCAAGAAAGAAGGTCAAGTTCGATAGATCTGTTGGCCCTACTCACAAGGTCCTCACTGAGGGGCACTTTGATGAGATAAGATACATTTTGCGGCAAGTCAATGAGGATTTATGGGGAACCATAGAAGAAAAATACAATAAAGTGCTATAATATGTCCACAAATGGTTTAAAGACTTGCAAGTATAGGAATGTGTAGTTCAGGAGAGCATTAGCCAGACAAGGGGATTGCAACCGAGCATGATTCCACCCGGTGGGGAAAAAATAGGTGTAAGCACTGAAGCACATGAATTGGCCTAACTTCTGACACCTGTGCAATGCCTATCCCTGTAGGCACATTATGTTTTGATAATACAGAGCAAAGGATGTTAGTGGTTCTCTAGAAAAAAATGATGTTGAATCTTGTTGTGATGTCATTACAGGCCTTGCATGAATTCCACTAGGGCATTGTTGAGGAATTAAATATCAGAGAAAAACATAATATTCTAATTATTTGGGACACCTAATAGGAATGATAGAGCATGGATTCAAAGAAACATATTGTTTTTCAAGAGAGCGAGGCTGAGACAGCACAATGAAAAAATCTTGAGGATGTTATCTCTAAGGCTTGTGGCGAGCTACTTGAGATCGAAATTCAGGCTACAGCTACACCTGACAAAAAAGTAGCCAAGTTTTCCATACCTATCAAGGAATCTAAGGCTAGAGTTGATGAAGTACGGATATAAATGGAAATGAAAATCATCGATTTTTAGCTGCAATTGGAGCTTCCCAAAACGTAAGAAATCCAAGAGCAGCGAGCCGCCGAGATGAAAGTGACCATAGAACGGATTGAGTCCTGCATAATGGAGTGCGCGAATATCTTTGGGAAGGCTCTTGATGTATGTTCCTCACTGCAGGAGGACCCTCATGTGAAAAATATTGAGGCCAAAGTACATGAAAATATTGAGAACGTGGATTATATTAAGGTCACTTCAAAGACTTTAGCATCGACGCAGCGGATTAACCGCCTCAAAGAAGGTAAATATTTGTAGGACCAAGTTATTGTGTTGCAAAGAAAGGAGGAGCTACTTGCATCTAGGATAATTCCATGGGAAGATGAGGCCAATGAGATCTCCTAAACTGCAGAGAAAAAATTGAAAACTATGTGTGAGGCGTAGAAAGGACTGGAGCATAGGGTAGCTAAGAAGGTCATAGAGACGTTGTTCATAGACACCAACAATTTTTCAAGACAGTGTGATGATACACTCCCACCATTGAAGGATGCCTTGAGTGGCATCAGAGCAAAGATCAATTGTGCACCACTGTTGTGACTCAGGATGAGTCACCATTTTGTGTTGGGGGTATTCTGGAGATGGGATCCCTGAAAATTAAGCAAGCAAGAAAATACTCCAAAAATTAAGGATAAGAGCTCACATCATGGAGTCTACTTTGAGCCTTAGGGGATTTTAGGGAGGCTCAAAGACCCTTATTATGTAATGGGATGGGATATTTTGTGAACCTTGGAATCCAACTAGGTTTACTAACTTCAAACATGAATATCTCTCAAACCATGAAGAATTACGTGGCATGATATCTATCAACAGAAACAGCTCGAAAAGAAGAAACTATCGCAAATATTATTGACTCAGAATAGAGTAATTTTTCAAGTCAAAATTCCCATGCAAGATCAGGGTATCCTTTAGTGTTGCTTGGGTTGACATTAATGACAACCACTGATCATCAATCTCCCCATTTGGCATTGATGGCAACACAAGTACTCCCCCTGCGATCATGACACCTCTTCCTCCAAAATTCTCTCCCCCTTTGACATCAATGGCAAAGGGTAACCACCCATGACACACAACCATCCTGTAGACCTATATATACTTACACTCCACCTTTATTTACTGAATAAGGAAAATCTAATGAGAACTTGGGATAATCCTAGGCTTCTGGCGAAGATTTTCAAATGCTTCACGAGGTAGAGGTTTAGTGAAGATGTCAGTGATTTTTTATTTTGTACCAACTTATTCAAGTTTGATATTCTTTTCAGTGACCTTTTCTCTAACAAAATTCTATTTTATCGAAATGTGTTTTGTTTTTGAATGCATGAGAGGATTCTTGGCGATGTTGATGGCACTTGTGTTATCACAGAACATGGGAATAGGCTCACTGAATTGTACTTGAAGATCTTGCAAAGTTTGTTTCATCCAAAGGACTTGAGTACAACAAGCTTCCACTGCAATGTATTCTAATTCCATTGTAGAGAACGAGATTGAGGTTTTCTTATTGCTCAACCATGATACGAGACAACCACCTTGATAGAATTTTTCTCCACTAGTACACTTACGATAATCAACGCTTCCTACCCAATCTGCATGTGTAAAGGTTTATATAATGATATTGTTACCCTTGAGATACCACATGCCATATTCCATTGTGCCCTTTAGATATCGAATAATTATTTTGACGGCAATAATATGTCATTCTTTTGGAGTTGCTTGGAATCTTGCTACTTGTCCAACTGCTTGCATACCATCTGGCTGAGAAGCTATTACATATAGAAGGCTACCAATCACAGACATGTACAACCTTTGATCCACATCCTTAGATGAGTTGTCTATGCTCAATTTGTAACATGTTGCCATCAGAGTAAGGACGGGTTTGCAATCTTCCATTTTGAATTTCTTGAGCATTTCCTTGATGTAGTTGTCTTGAAATATAAATATTCCTTTCTCTTGCTGAGATATTTGAAGCACTAAGAAGTATGTCAACTCACCAAGTAAATACATCTCGAACTCACTTTGCATATTTGTAGAAAATTTCTTTACTTATTCGATCATCATTGCTACCAAATATTATATCATCACATATTACCATTCTTGAACCCTTGTTGACGTAGATATCCATCAAGATGAGCATATCATGCTTTGGGAGCCTTCTTGAGACAATATATAGCCCTATTTAGCCTGCAAACATAGTCTTCTTTTTCTGATAGTAGAAAACCTTCAGGTTGTTCGATGTAAAATTATTCTTATAATTCGCCATTCAGAAATGTTGATTTAACATCCCTTTGGTAGAATTTTATTTTTCTTGAACATGCATAGGTGAGAAACATAAGGATGGCTTCCATTCTGGCAACTGGTGCAAATTTTTCATCGAGATCAATTCCTTCCACTTGTGCATATCCTTTGCAAACCAATATTTCTTTGTTTTTGGTAACCTGTCCATATTCATTCAATTTTTTCTTGAACATCCATTTAGTCCCAATGAAATTTTTATCTTTTGGTCATGGAACTAATTCCCAGGTGTTATTCTTCTCGATTTGATCCAATTCTTCATTCATAGCTTCTACCCAATGTTCATTCTGGCTAGCTTCCTCAAAACTACTAGGCTCAAAGGTTGCTATAAAAGCAATGTGAGCTTCTTGTGATGAACAAATTTGTCGACCTTCATTTATGTCACCAATGATTTGATTTGATGGATGCTTATTTTAAATCCATTCTTTTGTTCTCTTTGGATGATCTTCTTATTGTTTTTCCTATATACCTTGATGATCATTATTTACTTCTTCCTGGTTCCTTCTCCAAGTCCCATCGTTTCCCATCAACATATTTGATGCACTCCATGACTTTGATGGCTATGATTAAAATGTGGAACCCCCCTCCTCTTACTAAATTAGTGGGGAGGGAGGGGTTTTCTACTGGATCTCCTCTATTTTTTAAGCAATAACCCTCCATATTTGATTTCCTTGAGGTCCCATTGTGCCATTATTCATGCCTCCACTCTTGGCCTTAGTCACCGTGCTAGGCTATATGACTCGACAAGGTTCAAGCCCCTTTTCCTCCGGAGCTATAGAATTATGCATATTTTGGTTCAATATGGCAACATAATAAACGTGTCAACATAATAAACATATTAATTGTATTGAAAAATTAAGCATATGACATGTTTTGAACTGACTGCCAAGTCCAAAGAGAGGGGTGGTGGAAGAAAATTGAAGGCTTTCAAAAAGGGTATCAACGATATGGGCATTATCCCCTACTTGATCATATTTCTAGAATGCATCTAGAAACATTGTCTCCATGGCAGTTGTATCCCTTAAGTAATCATCCATACCAACCTCTATTTGATTTCCTCCATTTCTAGCTTGTGAAGAACTACTATTGTCGTAGTCATTCCTAATTTGTGAATCTAGGCATAGTGGGAATTGAATAGAATGTTGATTCAACCATTCTTGGCATCGTTCCTCTCTAATTCTTTGTCTTAATTCAACCTTCTCTCAATTTAACATTGTGGTGGAGTGCAACGGAAGATGTAGGTAGGTCACTTATCATCACTAGAATCCTAATAATTTAAAAAATTATATTTGAACATGATTAGTACAAAATATATGATATCAATTTGTAAGCACGTCGAAAATGCTTGATTAATTTGTTTGAGGTCAAGATAATTAAATTAATATATCAAACAATTATTGTTACCATCATTGTCCCAGGAGTAATGTGGCTATAATATGCAATGTTACAACTGACAGGGTGAAGCAACTATCCATTTTCATCTACCAAATGTGCCTTGCAGTATGTTACTCCTGATAAGTGCTTCTTACATTTTCGAGCTGTTTGAATATTTTGTGCATATGAACTCAATTATGAATCTGCATAAACCTAAATTTTTATGCATTAATTTTATTATGTTGATTGACATGGATAAAAAAATTCAATTAGATAATGAAAATAGAAATAAAATCTTAAGTAAGTATTACGTCTTGATATCGATAGGGAGACCTTCGCGATGGACTTTGAGACATATTATGGAACGAGCTGGATTTTGAAGAATTTTCCATTTGATATAATTATGATATTTTATCCCTGCGTTTGTGCAAAATCAACAATAAATTTTGGTGTACAGACCAAAAAATCATTTTTTTGTCTTAAAAATGGACTTATTGTTATCGGTGCTAATGTACAGATAACCGCACCAGTGTGTTTTAGTTACTATGCACCGGTGTCGAATAGGTACAATTAAAAAAATGCACAACTTTATTTTTTAAGTGATAAAAAAGTGGGAAATTGAAAAATGGGTGGCAAAATGTTTTCGAATATGTAATTTCATAAAAAAATTCTTTATATAGTAAAAAATTCTCATTATTTCATTATTTTTGCAAAAAACATTAGGGAGAGATTTGCACGAGACATACCTAGACCAAGATAGCATGAGAGCACTGTGGAGTAGTGAAATACTTTCGAACGGAACTATTCGAACAATTAGAATTCCCAACCTCTGGTGATTCAAACCCTGTAGCATAGAATTTCAAACCATCTCGTGATTAAATTTTATTTTATTTTTTACATTTTATGCAGTAAGTAAAAAATTTAAATTTACTGTTCATTTTCAAAGGAAAAAAAAAACAAAAACTAAAAACTAAAAAAAAAGACAAACATACAAACAAAACAAAAAACAAAAAAAAAATCCATTTTTACGCTAAACCTTGGATTCTTTTTCTTTCCGCTCTTACTTCTTCCTGTTTCTATGACTTCAGAATTAGGGCTTTTCATTTTAGATTTATAGGGTTTATATTTCTATATATATAGGCCTATGACATCTAACTCGCCGGATGAGTTGCATAGTCGGATCCCAATCCATGTCGGCTCTTGCGTGAATTTTTGAAAAATAGAAAATTTTTAATTGGTGCAGCCTATGTAAAATATCGCAGCGGTGCGCTATTTCATCACAGCACACTGCGCACGTACTGTTTGATAAAAAAAAAAAAAACAGATTTTTTTTAATCCGTGCGCCCTATGTAAATTAGCACACCGGTGCACTAATTCATTGTAGCGCGCCGCACATCTACTGTTTGATAAAACCAACTTTTTATTTTATGTGTTAATCGATGCATCAATTAAAATATAACACACCAGTTCTCCTTGTTGATAGAGAGCACTGTACAATGGTCCCTTGTTTTCTGGGTATGTTTGTAAGAGCCGCACTGCGCCCTCCATGACTTCATATGCTACAAAAACTAACACTATAGGATTTTTATTAATTTGTCTATGTTAATTGGTGCTGTAGTTAACATATAACAGATAAGTTCTCATTGTTGAAAGAGAGCATCGTTTGGTGTTTCTACTATTTTGGCAGCGTGTTTATAAGAACACGTCCCACCAACGTCGGTGTGTACTTCTTGAAAGGCGCATTGTTTTCTTGCTTATTTTTTTTTTACCTAAAAAATTTGTGATTTATTTATAAAATATATTAATAGATGGTATAGTACATGTTTTATATTGATAAAAAATGGCTGACAAGACAACAAGTAACAAAAATACTAATAGCACATCAAGAAAAGAAAAAAAGACATGTTCTTTGTAAATTATTTACAAAAAATATTATTTTTGAAATAATATGTATTTTTTATTGTGTATCATGTAGAGCCACAAAATGACAAAGCTCGATAAGCTTATTTCTGATCTAGGACCAGAAGAGCATAAAATCTTGATGGAAAATTTGCAGAAGGATGAATTAGGTGAATGAAAAAACACCACCGATCCAATATGAGTTTCTTTTCTTAATTTTCATTAGTAATATACTTAAAAATATTAGATAAAATGTTTCAAACAATCTATTGATTCACATATGTTTAATTTTATACAAGGACCAACAACTCAGAAAAGGAATGTTGTTTTAAGGAAACAAAAAAAACAAAACATGCAAACGAAAATGAATTTCTCCTTAGCTCGTCTGGAGTGGTGTTGGAGGTTAACGAAAGGGGGAAAGACTTTTACAAAATATTGGGGGATCAAGTGGAATGAATTTATATATGTTCTTTCCACTTAAAATACAAAAATTAATCCAATGATTCCAAGAACCAAATTTTATCTAAACTACATGATGAATTTCAAGAGAATTGGTCAATGAGACATGTCAAACTTTTAATAGCAAAAAAGTGCAACAACAAAAAAGAAAGAACGAAAAATTAATATTCATTTAAATGTTTTTCTAGAATTATATTTATATATTACTAGAAAGAAATCGTTTATAAATATCACTTTTAATGTTATATTTACTTTTCATATATCAATATAAAAATTAAATAGTTTATTGTCATGTTACATTTTCAGGAAGATTATGAAAATCTCAAAGGATTAATGAGATGATATCAGAAATATGCCAGTAGGAATGTCCAAAAAGGTATACAAGGAGATGGTCAAAGAAATGGATATAATCGTGTCACACGAGGAGCCATCTCAACAACAACGTGCTTCACATGTAATATGTAATCATTGATTTTTTGATTAGGTACAATAAATAAACAATTTAGCACTAAGAATTAATTTTCAGTATTTTCTTGCAGAAAAGAAAATAAATTGGAACCCATTCATCACATAAAATAGGACGACAAGGAAGAAAAGGGAAGATATCTAATTTTGTGAGTAATTGTTACTTCTTTATAACAACTTAACTAGATTTCATTTTTGGATATTTTAAGTTTTTTTACAGCAATCATCATTGAATGTCTTCAAACAGGTGCTAACATAAAAATAAGAATCATCAGACGAATTGATTTACATTGGGTTAAATATGGGTTGTGAGTATATGTTGGCATATCATAAATTAATTGTGGAATTTGTAAGCATCTATAGATCTTGTTTTACTTAGCTCCGTCTATAATTAATAGAACAAAAAAATATTTATATTAAATATATGATTTGTTATGGGGTATAAAACTTGTAGCAAACAAAGTATGGAACTGTGCCTACAAATGAAATGTTCAAATATGGCATGAAATTTCGTTTTGAAAGATTTACATTGATGTATATTATTTAATATTGCACATTTCATTATTCTCACCAATGTAGATATACTCATTACAGTTTATTTCTATGTTTGTATATGGAAGTTGAAGAAGAACAAAACAATCAACGCTGTGAATAAAACATTCCTTAAAATAACCCTTCATGGAAGTAGCTTGAGCAGTGACAGCAGTTCGAGTGAAGAATGATGATCAATATGTTTGGATATCAAAGCAAGGCATTGTATTTTTTGAAATATTTTTCTGTCAAATCAGACATTTTGTTTAATGTAATGGACATAGTGTCCCAATTGAAAAACAAAGGGATACCAATAATTGTCCCATTTCGTATGACAAAGAGTGTCTTATTCATATATATATGATAAAATACATTTTAATTTATTCTATTTTGTTCTCCATTTTTACTTTGAAATGTTACACCACTGATTAAATATATGAATGATTAAATATTATAATGAAGAGATGCGAAATATGATGATATGATATAACAAATTAATCCAAAAATCACATTCAAATGCAATAATAAAAAATTAATTGATATGAATATTGTTATAATATGTTTCGTCTTTTGATGAATAATTAATTTTTAAAAATCACAATAATTGCATTATCACAGGTTGATATTTCTAAAAAATACAAAATGAACACTGGTGCGTGTTATTTACTGTGCCCCTATGCATTTTTATGCTACCGTGCACTAACGCATTTCTATGACCTATGGGCTCCACACAAATTCCAATACCAATTATAACTCTTCACATGTTCGTGTGATTTTGAGCACTGGTGAATTGTGGTAATGCTGTGCACTAGTGTGTTTCTATGACCTATGGGAACTGCACAAATTCCAATACCAGTTATAACTCTTGATGCATTTATGTGATATTGAGCACCGGTGCATTTTGGTGATATTTTTCACTGTTGTGTTTCTACGACCTATGGGCACCACACAGATAGCAATACAAATTATAACTCTCAGTGCATTTGTGTGATACTGTGCACCAGTGCATTTTTGTGATACTATGCATCGGTGCATTTGTGTGATACTGCGCACTGGTGTTTTTCTACGACATATGGGCACCGCACAAAATATCAATCCAAGTAAGTAAACTTGTGAAGTACAACACATAATATGTGCTAGGAGTTTAACTTCCAATTCTAATAGAAAATAAACAAATACTATTACGCAAATATATGATTCATCTATTGAAATCTTAATATTTAAAATAGTGAAATCTAAGAAATTTCAAATCATGTAATTCAAGAAAATAATGAAAACTATATAATGTAATGGAGTTCATTCCAAGATAAGCACACATATTTGAATTTGGATTATCTTATTAGACTAGAATAGATCTAGTCGGTAATGTTTCTACGATCAACTTCTCATTTCATTTATGTTGAGTGATCATGGGCTATTTTTTGTTGTTGTTTCTCATGAAGATTTGATCATGTGCTATTTTTTGTTGTTGTTTCTCATGGAGATCTGAAAATTATTTTCTTGGTTTCTTCTATCATTAAGATTTGTGTACAAAGATTATTAATTCAAGATTTTTCAAGGTTTGTAAATAATATATATATATATATATATATATATATATATATATATAATCTAAAACTGGGCCCAACATGGACTGTTATGTATCAGATGAATGTGATAAGGTAAATCTTTGATAAGATCCACCTCCACACAAATTCTAGCGAAAGTAAAAATTGCTTCTTCAAATCTCTATGTATCTGTCTTTATATAATTCCCTAGTGTATTTCTAATTCCTTCTAGTACATTATGATACCAAAAATGTAGAGAAAGATTATGCAATTTGACCCAATGATATTTTGGAAACCACCATTTTATTGACATCTAAACCAGAGAACTATAAAATCATAAAAAAAATCCATCACCCCAAAACCATGAGTCCCTATCCTTCAAATTTTCAAAATTTACAATGAAAAATCCCCTAAAATATAAATGAATATCACAATTTACACTCTAAATAGAAAAAATCCACTAAATTAAACCATGGTTTTGGCCAAAACTGTTGGAAATATGATGCAGAGTGTTGTCCTTGATGGCAACCCACTAATGGAGATGAAGAGATGCGACTGTTGACATGTGTTGTCCTTGATGGCAAACCACCTGATGAAGTTATGCTTGACTTGATGGACTTAGTAAATGATGTAAATCTGATATGATATAATGTGTGTTGATCTTGAAAGGCAACCCACCTAATGAAGATGATGACAACTTGATGAAGTTGTGCTTGAAAAGAATATGTTCCTGATAAAGGAAATATGATGTTTCTACAGTGTGTACAGAAGGCAATGAAGAAAGGATTTCAGAATGTACTCAAAGTATGATGAAAAAGAGTATGTCTCTTGGTATACGCGGATTGGCCTAGGGGAAGTCGCGTATGCACGCGGAAAATAACGTGCCAAGTCACGTATGGGCTAAAGCGCTCAAAAAGTGCAAAACCAAGGGTAACCACCATGGTATTGACCCATTGTATTGGGTAATGATCCGCCTAATTGACCCCATCCAGGTAGTTTTGGGCTTATGGTATTGTTTTGGTCCATGGTATTGAAAAAGGGGCTCATGGTATTGAAAAAGGGTAAACCTATATAAGGAGAAGAAATTCATTGTGCAAATCATGAGTGTGGATGCAAGGTGTCTGAGCTTGAATGAATACTTCTCTCTGAAGTATATCTGAATGGAAAGGGTTACACTTGAATGATAGATCTGAATGTATGATGCACCAATGATGAAGAAGAGGATCTAGATCTGAATTGCTCTTGTATTTTCTAGATCTGATTATGGAAGGCTTAGATCTGTGATGAGGCGAGCATCTAGGCGAACATCTGTCTGAAGCAAAAGGGTAGATCTGAACTGAATATCTGATCCGATGAAGTATGCTGCTCTGTAATGATTGAAGATCTATACGCTACTTCGCCGCGGAGGAAGCGCGTATATACGCAGCTTCAGCGAAGAGAAAGCGCGTATGCGCAATAAAATATACACTGAGGTATACGCTGGTTTGTGTGGACGAAAGCGCGTATATACGCGACATCAGTGAAGTAAAAGCGCGTATGCAAACTAGGGTTTGCTGAAGCAAGGGGTATGAAATATCTGATCTGTTCTGCTGTGTTTCTGCTATCTGATCTGTGTTGATAAGTATCTGTTGGTGATATATGTTTGTGCTTAAAAGTATGGAAAGGGTCCAGTTTGAAAATATGATGAAATGTGGCCTGCAAGTGTTGTTCTATTGAAGTTGTTGGATCCAGTGTGAAAATTGATGAAACGTGGTCCAAGGAGGTGCTGAGGGTTGTAGCCTTCAGTCAGGGGGTTGTAGCTCCCTTCCAGGTGAGGCTGGTAAACGAGATCAGGGGGTCGTAGCTCCCTCCCAGGAGAGGCTGGTAAACGAGTCAGGGGGTTGGAGCTCCCTTCCAGGAGAGGCTGGTAAACGAGCGCAGGTGGGTGCCTGCGTGCTGGTAGAGTCTGCACCAGCACATGTGTTGTAAGATGTTTTCTCTATAATAAAATATTGAAGGCTGAGCAACTGCAGCGGTGGTTTTCTCCCGACTTGGGTTTCCACCTAAAAATCCTGGTGTTCATATGTGATGCTTTGTGTGATGGTTTATTCTGTTCTTACTGCACATGTTTACTTCTTATTGAATATCTGAAGAATAAATGATGGAATGGTTTAAGTGAAGAATTAATGACATATCTAGATCTCTGTGTATACGCGAGTTTCATAAAGGGGATCCGCGTATATACGCTAGTTTACTGAAGGAAAGTAGCGTATGGGTTTTAAGGAATGAAAAATTAAAAAGATTTGATTATGCAGTAAATACTGATTCACCCCCCCCCTCTCAGTATTTTTCCCAACAATTGGTATCAGAGCAGGTCCTTGTGCAGAAGCTTGATCGCTTAAAGGAGATCCGTCGTAATGGGAAGTCAAGAAGGAGTAATGTCTATAAAGCCACCTCTATTCAATGGAAGCAATCTGTTATTCTGGAAGGTACGTACAAAAGCATATCTGCAAAGTCTTGGTGCATATGTATGGGCAATCGTGGAAGAAGGTTATCAATACCCGGCAAGTATTCCTACTGATGCAGCTGAAAGAAAGAAGTATGAAATCAATGCCAAAGTAGTGAATGTCTTATTGGGAAGCATGTCTGAATCAGAATTTGCTAAAGTGATGCAGCTACATTCAGCAAAAGATATATGGGACAAAATCATTCTAAGCTATGAAGGAGACACAAAGGTAAAAAGTGCAAAACTCCAAACTCTTAGAATTGAATATGAAAATTTGAAGATGTATAGTGATGAAAGTGTTGCCAGTTTCTTTCTTCGTCTAGATGATATTGTAAATCGGATGAGAAATTTGGGTGAAACCATGGCTGATACTACTCTGGTGGAAAAGGTCTTGAGATCTTTGACTTCAAAATTTGACTCTAAAGTTTCAGCTATTGAAGAAAGGCAAGATTTGCAAACTCTTACTATTGTTCAATTACATGGTACTCTGACCGCTTTTGAAATGAGACAAGGAGGCCCTTCTCAAGTAAGAGAAGCTGCTTTTAAGGCATCTACTAAAGGGAAGGAAAAGGAAGTTGTCAAAGATTCCAGCTATATATCTGATGAAGAAGAAGAAAATTTCGTGAGAAAGCTCCAACTAGGTACTGGAAGATTCAAAGGTAAGCTTCCCTTCAAATGTTTTGAGTGTGGAAAAGTTGGTCATTATGCTGCTAAATGTCCTTATAAAGAAAATCATGGTAAAGGGAAACAATTTGAAAAGAGAAAGAGTTATTATGCAAAAGAATATGATGATGAAGTGTCCAGTGAAGATGAAGAAGATTCTGACCAAGATCTGAAAGTGCTCATGGCTAAGAAGCAAAAGAAGAAGGTTACTCAAGGAAAGGAGACACCTCAGAAATCATGTATAGCAAAAATTGAAGAAGATGAAACAGAGTCCGACGAAGATCTACAAGCACTCATGGCAAAGAAGAAAAAGGAGAAGGCCACGTGTAATACTCTTCTTTGTGCAAACAATAGTAAAAATAGTGAAAGTAAAGTTGTGGATCTAGAAGAAGCTCTCAAGATTAAAGTTGAAGAATTGCAAAGTTCATATAATAATCAAGAAACTATCTACAAAGAGATGATCTCACAAATGAAAGATCAAATAGAAATGCTGAATGGACAGGTGGACAAGTATCAAATGTTTCATACTTATGCATCCAATCGAATTAAAGATCTAGAAGCAGATCTTGAAAAATCAAGCAAGAAGAATGAAGGACTTGAAGCTGCAATCATTTGTCTTCAGGAAGATTTAGAAGCATCAAGTAAGGAAAATAAGGAACCTCTACAATCATTTGAAAAGGAAGGCCTTGAAGCAGAAATCATCTCTCTCAAAGAAGATCTGGAAAAATCAAATAAGAAAAATGAAGAGCTGCAACAAACATGTGAAGAAAACGAAAATTGGTTGAAAGAAGAGATTCTAAATCTGAAGGATCAAGTAGAATATGGAAGAAGGAAAGAAGAAAGCATGACAAAGCAATGTCAAGCCTTGGAGGTTGAGGTAAACATTCTCAAAGGTAAATTATAAGAAAAGGTTAAACTTTTGAGGTTTCATGATAGTACTAACATTTTGGACAATATTCTGAGTAATCAAAGGTCTCCTGCTATCAAACATGGTCTTGGTTTCCATGAAACTGTTAAAGGAGAATCTAGCTCACAAGGAAGTGCCAAAAATTCAGAGGATGTCAATGCAAAATCTGAAGTGTTGAGAGAGACAAAATCTCAATCAACAATCATGAATTCTCAAAGGAATTCATTCAAGAACGTTGAATGTTTTAAATGTCATAATTATGGACATGTTGCAGCAAATTGCAGGAGCAGATCATTTCAGCCTCAAACAAACAGTTCCTACACAGAAAGGTACTCTGGTTTCTTCAAGGGATATTGTTTTCCATGTAACAAGTATGGACACAAAGCAGCTGATTGTAAAAGGAGGAAGAATAGAAATACTCATTATGATTCTTATGCTTATTTTTCTGGACACATGAGATGTTATGCTTGTAACAAGTATGGACATGTAGAAAAAGAATGCAGGATGAACAGATCTGGGAAAGTGGACAACTTCCAGCACACAAATAGAAAGCTTAAACAAGTCTGGAAAAAGATGGAGGGATGGAATAAGAATCAATCTAGAAAAGAAAAAGATACTTTTGTGGATGCTCTAGAAGACAATGATTTTCTTGAAGAAAACACTCAATTGAAGGACAGAGACCTGAAACAGCCAGAATTCCGCCTCTGCAGACATCCCACACTTGAAGCTGGTGTTTCTCTTGTTGATATAGACAGGTGCTGGGACCATTATGAGAAATCTAGTAAGTATAATAAATCTGAAGAGCAATGTGACTGACTCTAAGTTGGTTGGTACTCCTGTGCTACTTAGCGTCTCCACAGATAATGGAAGGATAAAGTCACAGGCAGACAAAATAAGAAAATGAGAAGATGAAACTTATGTTCTTTCACTCATGGGTTCATTAATAGTCTGTGTATTTGTCAGGCTGGGCTGTGTGTCTGCAACACAGAGTGAAAATTGTCCCATTGAAGATCGAAACGGTCAGGAGAACATCGATCGGCTGGCATTGATTGCAACAGCATCATTCTGGTTATACTCATAATAATGAAATGATACATGGGTTCTTGTGTTGAACATTATGGATGAAGCCTGGTTACTTTATGATGAAGAGCATTCATTGTTGAGATGAAAGTCTTATAGTTCAGAGATGAGGACAGATCATGCAGAGATTGTTATTGATGACTTGCTGTTGAAGGTATCTCAGATTGCAGAAGTTAAGGAAGAAGCACTGGTTTAGGGGGAGTAGCAGGTTGAATTCTAAAGGTTGCATTGTTGGAAATATGACTGCTTATTCTTTGGTCTTGGTGATACTCATGCTCAAATGATGATGATTTGGTACATGGATTATTATGATAAGATTTTGAGCCCTAGTTGCTGATAAGTATATTTGTGTGGATGAGTTGGATATCATTTGTTTCAGATCATATAGAGTTTGGTTGTTATGGTTGAGATCTTTTGCCTACATATGTTACTTCATGTTACATCTTGAAGATCATGGTGATTTTGGACCACATGGATGATTGCTTGACACATATCTGAAGATGTTGTTCTGGTATGATAATCTCTTTTGGAAAGAATGTATTGATGCTGCAAAGGATCCGAAGGATTGGTTACTAATGGGCTTATGTTACAACCATTGGATGACGCTTGAAGACACAACTACACTATTCTGTTATATCTGTAGTCCAGGGAAGCAGTCAAATATCTCAAAAAGAAGCTGAACACTGTCTTTGCCTTACAAAGAATCAGATCTGGTAGAAATTTAGAAGGTATCTTGGGATACGCGGGTTTCCTGAAACACAGTCGCGTATGTACGCGAGTTCCTGCACATAAAACCGCGTATGGTTGGTTGCTGACAATTCTTGGTTGGTTCAGCTCTCTTCAGCACAGCTGCAGTGCTGTTTGGTATCTCTGGTGGTGTTTCAGTTCTCTTAATTCTATTTCTAATGTTTTGATGAAGATGCCTTGATGATTTGTTGGTGGAAGTTTTCAGGATGCACAAACTAAGGGGGAGCCTTAGTCATTTGAAAAGATTGCTTGGTTGCACAGATTCAGGGGGAGCATTAGCTTTGCTGACTATAATGCAGTGTTGGCATTATGATGGTTCTGAAATTTGTTCTCTTTCTTGAGGACTTTTTGGTATTGGTTATGAAAAGTCATATTTGTATTTGTATGAAAAGGTCTGGTGGAGACCCATGTTGTAAAATTGTAATATTCAGTCATGTAAGGACTTGTCATTTTTGTAAACCCACTTGGTTGGGTAGCTGGGTCAAATTTGTAAACCCACTTGGTTGGGTAGTTGAGTCTCATATGTAAATCCATGTGGATGGATAATTGATGTAAGTATGAGTCTTTGGTGATAGGAAGTTCATAGAGTCATGTACTTCATTGACAAATATGTTTGAAGATTCAGCATGAACTCAGGGGGAGTTTGGCCACTTCAGCACATATCGGATCTGCAGAATGTTTCTTCCACATGAGGAGAAAAGGAGGAGAGTGTTGGTTTTTGATCCGCCCTTTGCCCTTGATGTCAAAGGGGGAGAGTGACATGGAGTTTGAATGAAGAGAAGATAATGATGTCAAATATTTGGGAGAGTGACATGGTATCTATCTGCTGTGGTAACCAAACACCATCATGGTTGCCATCAAGTCCAAGGGGGGAGATTGTTGGAAATATGATGCAGAGTGTTGTCCTTGATGGCAACCCACTAATGGAGATGAAGACATGCGTCTATTGACATGTGTTGTCCTTGATGGCAAACCACATGATGAAGTTATGCTTGACTTGATGGACTTAGTAAATGATGTAAATCTGATATGATATAATGTGTGTTGATCTTGAAAGGCAACCCACCTGATGAAGATGATGACAACTTGATGAAGTTGTGCTTGAAAAGAATATGTTCTTGATGAAGGAAATATGATGTTTCTACAGTGTGTGCAGAAGGCTATGAAGAAAGGATTTCAGAATGTACTCAAAATATGATGAAAAAGAGTATGTCTCTTGGTATACGCGGATTGGCCTAAGGGAAGTAGCGTATGCACGTGGAAAAGAACGTGCCAAGTCGCGTATGGGCTAAAGCGCTCAAAAAGTGCAAAACCAAGGGTAACCACCATGGTATTGACCCATGGTATTGGGTAATGATCCGCCTAATTGACCCCGTCCAGGTAGTTTTGGGCTTATGGTATTGTTATGGTCCATGGTATTGAAAAAGGGGCTCATGGTATTGAAAAAGGGTAAACCTATATAAGGAGAAGAAATTCATTGTGCAAATCATGAGTGTGGATGCAAGGTGTCTGAGCTTGAATGAATACTTCTCTCTGAAGTATATCTGAATGGAAAGGGTTACACTTGAATGATAGATCTGAATGTATGATGCACCAATGATGAAGAAGGGGATCTAGATCTGAATTGCTCTTGTATTTGCTAGATATGATTATGGAAGGCTTAGATCTGTGATGAGGCGAGCATCTAGGCGAACATCTGTCTGAAGCAAAAGGGTAGATCTGAACTGAATATCTGATCTGATGAAGTATGCTGCTCTGTAATGATTGAAGATCTATACACTACTTCGCCGCGGAGGAAGCGCGTATATACACGGCTTCAGCGAAGAGAAAGCGCGTATGCGCAATAAAATATACACTGAGGTATACGCTGGTTTGTGTGGACGAAAGCGCGTATATACGCGACATCAGTGAAGGGAAAGCGCGTATGCAAACTAGGGCTTGCTGAAGCAAGGGGTATAAAATATCTGATCTGATCTGGTGTGTTTCTGCTATCTGATCTGTGTTGATATGTATCTGTTGGTGATATATGTTTGTGCTTAAAAGTATGGAAAGGGTTCGGTCTGGAAATATGATGAATTGTGGCCTGCAAGTTGTGTTCTATTGAAGTGGTTGGATCCAGTGTGAAAATTGATGAAACGTGGTCCAAGGTGGTGCTGAGGGTTGTAAGGTCTTGAGAGTTGTAGCCTTCGATGGGGGTTGTAGCTCCCTTCGGGTGAGACGTGACGAGATCGAGGTCGTAGCTCCCTTCCCGGAGGTGAGGATAGTGTAAACGAGTCGAGGGGTCGTAGCTCCCTTCCGAAGGGAGCTTGAGAATTTGGTATGACGTAGTTTGTGCTGCGTAAGTCAGAAGTCTTTCAGACACACATATGTTGTAAGATGTTTTCTCTATAATAAAATATTGAAGGGTGAGCAAGCTGAGCGGTGGTTTCTCGATTTGGGTTTCCACTAAAAATCCTGCAGTGTTCATGTGTGATGCTTTGTGTGATGGTTTATTGTTCTTCACGCACTGTTCTTTGCTTATTGAATATACGAAGAATAAATGATGGAATGGTTTAGTAGAATTTAATGACATATCTAAATCTGCAATGTATCGCTAGTTTCATAAAGGGGATCCGCGTATATACGCTAGTTTACTGATGTAAAGTAGCGTATGGGTTTTAAGGAATGAAAAAGTAAAAATATTTGATTATGCAGTAAATACTGATTCACCCCCCCCTCTCAGTATTTTTCCCAACAAAAACATGTAGAAAAATATGTTATATATATCATATGAATGGGAAGCATTGTCAAGGAATCCTTGTATCATTCACTCAATATATATATATATATATATATATACACACATACTGCTTCATTTCCAAAATAGAAACATAATTGTTATAAAAAAATATGTTTCATTATATTCCAAAATTTTAGTTTCAAACAAATTTCAAAATTTGACATCTTATATGGACTACCACTATGTTATATATTTACGCCGTAAGGCGTATTTATTTGAAAACAACTTTGCTGAATGCTTTTCTGTCTTAATATTTGCCATCCGATCTCTTGTTAGACGATTGAGTCAAAATGAATCGTTGATTAAAATATAACTGCAACAGCGACAGTTAAGACAGTTATTACTTTGCTCCGTAAAATTTGAAACTAGTGAGATTACGTCTTCTCTTCTAAGTGTTCAGGAAAAACATAAACCGGATCGTGGATCTCCGATGCTGATGGTGCTCTTGCGTCCGAATTACAGAGAATATGCGAACTTACAGGACTCGAACTCGAACTGTGGCATGTCATTTCTGATGTTGATGAATCCAAGGAAGAGGAAGGCGCTGGCTGTGTGTCAACTGCAACCGAGTCAGCTTTCATATTCGCAAGATGCTTCTTCAAACGGGTGCTCCACACATTCTTGATTTCATTGTCGGTTCTTCCTGGCAGGTACGAAGCAATAGTAGACCATCTGCATTATAAAAATATAATCAACTAACTGCAAGAGTGAATATTAATTTATGAGAATTTGTAGAGAATGGGCAACAGCGACTTCATCATGTTTGTCAAGATCCCCAATTACTGCAACTTCGGTAATTCTATTTGTTTTCTGATGCTTGACAATGACATTCCTAGCCGTTGGTACTACATGACCAGTGTCCTTGTCACGACTTTTATGTTTCAATTTTTTGCTGAGCAGTGGAACCTCGTGGGCATATATAGATAGATGTGTAATTTATTGATAATCAGAAGGCTTTTGATGGGGGGATGGATTTTCCATTCCTTCGGGACACTTCTCCCCACACGGATGAGAATTCTCATCCACAGTAACACTTGTTGAGTAAAATGTTACACGCCTTCTTGCCCCATCAATGTTCTTCGGCCTTCTAGATGTTTTACTCAAACATGGTCTGGATTGGATTGAGGAAGAAGATGGACAAGAAGAGGGTTTTCTTTCAGAAGAATGACATGAATTTGAGTCATTTACAGAACAAGATGACGAAAGATTTGGCTTCTTGGTACTACCACCCAGGAACAACGAATTTAGAAAACTCACGAGTTTGCTGCCAGGGGAGATTAGGTGCTTGGGCTTCCTTGAATCCTTGCAAGTTCTGGAGTTTGACTTATTCTTAGCACGATGATCAGTATGGATGGAATATTTCTCAGTAGATCGAATACTCCCATCTCTAACGGATGATTTTCCATGTAAATCTCGAAAGCATTCTCCACCAGTAGCCCATTTGCACGCTCGGGCATCACGACCCACATGATCAGAATTCTTTTCTGTTTTAGCAGTAGCAACAGAAGAAGTAGGTTTGTAGAGGGACTCCACATTTGATGTTAAATTTGGGTTGTTGGAGGTGGAACACGACGCCTTAGACTACATAGTAGACTGAAACGAGGGATGAAATGCTTCGTATTTTTCAGCATTCAAAACCCCGATCTTGACTGATCTTCCACGTATTAATTTCTCATTATCCGTCCATGCAGGATGACCATCGTCCCATTGTGTCTCGATTCTCGAAAGGCTTTTATGATTGGAATTCCTTATCAGTGTTTAATCCTCAGCCTCCACATCTCTCGTTGCTTGGCGATTGTCACACTTCTTGTGCACCGTCGTTCCTTCCACCTCTTCGGTTGACCTACAAATTGCATCGAGCAGAGCAGATGAAAATGACTGATTTCTGGAATGATGATGGCGATAGCGATGCTGGCCATTCTGCCCATCATAACGCATTTGAATGCCTTCCCAGATCTCCATGAATTTGAGGGTCAGGTGAGTCTACACATTTGAAAAAGGAACTGGGTCAGGCGCTCAGATAGTCCTTCTCAGATTCTGCTGACTTCAAAATCATGGAGAGGGACTCAAATGGAAAGATGAAGAGGGTCGTGGATGCAGCATGAAACCGTTTAATTCTAGTAACTCTAGTCGCAATGCTCCCTCATACTTAGTTACATACTAAGTTATAGAGCATGAAACCATTTAATTCTAATAACTCTTGTCGCAATACAGGTGGGGCTTGCGGGTATGGCAGCCTTGTAGATCAGATGCCTCTGAAAGCGAGAATAGGAGCTGTAAGCCCCGTTTTATTCATAGGTGGGGAGGGTTGTGGAGCATGCTACAAGGTAACCGATGACTGCAAGGACTTAGATCAGTGTTGGGAATACGTTTTTTTTTCTTTTATTTACCAAATTAATTCTCATTCATGGACACTGCAGGTTAAGTGCATGGAGAAAGGCTTATGCTCTGAGAAACCTATTACTGATGAATGCCCAGGAGGATACTATGCGTTCAGTAGAACACATTTTGATCTGAGTGGCACTGCGTTTGGTCGAATGGCCACCAATGGCAAAACCCCAGCGCTTCTCAACACTAGAGAGCTCCCAGTTCTTTACAGACGATATAATACACAGAAACCTAAAATGCACAAATCACATTTAGTAATTTTGATATTTCTGGATTTCAATGCCCAAAAATTTGTGGATTACCTCTGCATGACCCTAAGCCGCATCTTGAGCATGATGAAATGAGTGGACAGGCTTATGAGGGTCGAGGTGAAACATTCCCTGGGCCAGCTTTCATTTAAACAAATAGAAGTAACTAAGTATTTTTGATTGATCCATGACAGTGTGAAATGCAGGCAAGGGGACATTGTGGGCATGCCCTCTTCATCGCCTCCCTTGGATGTCATCTTCATAAACTGTGTTTCTGCCTTGAACCACTCTCTTCCAAGAATTCTTGACGCCGTAGTCTGATGTTGTGTACCAGGTAACCACTCTCTTCCAAGAATTCTTGACGCTGTAGTCCGATGCTGTGTACCAGGTAAGCTTCTTCATGCCTCTATTGTCCCCATTTTATTACTAGGCACCAGTCGGTGTGGTTACAACATAGTCGTGTAGCTGAGTTAGGTTGATAGTAGGTAAGTTTACAGTTTTTATTTTTAATTTTTTATATACATGCCTATATTATATCATTATTCATGTACTCGTTGGTTTGCTTCTTAATTAAGGTTTGACCAATTTTTTTTCAAAATATGACGAATATGTATATGCCCAATGTTATCATTTAAAAATGGAATTTTCCAAATCTTTTCCAATTTCGCCATTTGTAATTAAGAACATGCTAATAGATAAATTAATAAATAATTAAATCACTTTATGTTATAAAGTATTCGGAAAAAAATTAATATATGATTAAAATTATTATTTGAAAAAAAAATTATAAAAAAATAAAATATAATTTTATTAAACAATGTGTTTATATTTTATGATTCAAACTCATATACAACCAAAGAGTTGTCTTCGCACTCTATTTGTTTGTGAAATTTACTTAGAAAATTATATAGTCCTTATGATCTCATCTTTATTTTTGGGTATTGGCCTTATCAATTTTTTATTTAAATGGTAATATGTTAAGATATCTCCAATCTCATTATGTCTTTGATGGTGATTTTGCAAATTAAAATGCATTGTTTTAGGAAATCAAATACTACAATGATATCCTTTTGGAACATGAATTAATGGGGAATGTACAATATGAATTGCTCCTTTATAAGAATAAGAAAACACTCACTCCAAAACATATGTGGGTGTTCCCTCAAAAAATCTACTTCTATAGCTTCATATATGTTATTTTTCATATGTTAAACTTACTGCGTTCCCTTTGCAACATTTGGTGCAATTGCTAGTTTTAGGAGAATATGGACATTTAATTCATGTGGGCATTCGTACGCTACATTTATAGAAGATGTTACGTGAATAGGATGAGTTAATAGTATTGATATAACTTTTGTTTACTCGTACAAATATAATTCCAATTTCAAAAGAATATTAATAGTTTGCTTACTTATTACTATGATAACTCTATCCAATATTATCGATTTTTTAAAATTATTTTTTCTGGTTCCTTTTTGAAACCTTATGGCATTTACCACAAATATTATAGATAACGTCAACGAGTTTGGTAAAAGAAAATAAAATTAGATACTTCTGCTCTTTCTCATATGCAATATACATATACGGGCATATTTTTTCTTTTGAAAGTTTTGTGTTTCATGATTTCGTAAATATACATAATTTGAATGTGGGTAACTATAGTATAATCAAGAGCAATTTTTGGATGTTGTGGAACTTCTAAACTATTTATCTTCATTGTTTATGTTTTTTAAAGACAGCATAGATTTTGAGAAAATAATTTTAAAAAAATTATGATGGGATGATGAAAGGTTTTGAAATGAACATTATTAGGCTGCAAGCTAAAGAGGACTTTGTAGCCAACACGAAGTGTTTTATATTTTTTGGATTGCATGTTTTGAGAAGACTATTCATGCATTTAAGGAAGTGGACTATGGGTGTTTTGTATTGTATGTTTTTTGTCTTTTTAGTTTAAGTGAATAATAGTTGAATGCATTTTTATATTCAATTACATAAAGAATGTAAAGAAACATTTTTGTTGAATGTGTTAGTAATGACTACTTCAAAAGAAAATTAAACTATAAATGAAAAAAAAAATCACACATATTAAAATTTACTATTAGTGAAATATTCATCTCTTGCAAGTATTTTTTTCCATCTATTTGAAAGTTTCTTTACTTTTTCATACTTATATCCTTTAAAACAAAGGAATTGCAATCGGACTTATATCCTTTAAAACAAAGGAATTGCAATCGGACTCAAATAGATCAACAAATACCCATAACTAGTTAGACAATCACAGTAGTTTATAATTTCTATTATTGGTCATTGTAAACCAAACTTCTTTTTAAGAGCTTAAAATTTTTCTTATTCTTCAGAAACTTATTACATTACCATTTTTTAATTAAGAATAGTTCTTTTAAAATAACAATTAATAAAATTGCCAAACAATACAATGGTAAAAAAACATTGTATATCCCACCATACAATTTATATTTTTTCTTATTACTGAAATAATAAATTGAGGCATGAAAAATTTGATTGTTTAAGTTATGATTAAATATTAAACTTATCCTTTCATTTTAAACTCTTATATCCTTATTCTTATATAATTGTCGTACTAAGCCATCATTACTAAACTCATACTTATTAAAACTATAATATGTTTGTTGTGGGCCATGATTATTAAATTTACATGTATTGAAACCATGCTATGCCTATACTATAGAAGTTCTTAAAATCACTCCAAACATTGATGAATATATATCAAGATTCATAATGACTTGAAAATTGTTTTAATATTTATTATCTTGCCGCAGGTAGAGATATCACAATGCATATCTGGTTTACTTTAAATTAATGTAGATTTGATTTAAAATTAAATTAGTATATGCAAAATTTACGTTACAAACCAAAAATAATATATTTTTAAAAATATTTTAACTCAATTGTTAGGTTTTATTCCGCTATGATGGTTTCATCACTTACAAGTCCATTTTCTGTACTACATAATTTCCTATTTACATGTTTGTTTTGCCGTGAATACTTACAACATAATTTCCTATGTACATGTTTGTTTGGCCATGAAAAGACTCTGGGTCTGCATTATTGCACATATTGTACTCTGATTCCTTGCCATAAGTGTTATGTTATCGACATAAATTTGCCAAATATTTTGGTTTTTTTTTCCTATGGGGCCATCACCGGATTCAAAGCTGGATTTGGCCAATTTGGTTCTTTTCTTGTCTGTCATGGAAAATACAACACATTCTATACAAACATACTTAAGAGAGCCATAACATGTAGAGAAACTTGTGCTGGAATATCCCCTTCAGGTTTCCGATACTTGGGAGAGCCATAACAAGTAGAGAAACTTGTGCTGGAATATCCACTTCAGGTTTCAGAAAAGCCTGTTTACGATTCTTTCTGAAAATCATCATTTCGATGATGGTTCGTTGTATGTTTAGTTGGTTTAGTCACGTGAAAACCCCCAGTAAACATAACTTATTCCTCATTCGATTTTTCAAAAATGATTGGAATTACTCATAATTGTATTTTGAACTTTGCATTTGTTTATATAGTGTTTCAAACTACAAAGAAAAATAAACATTTTATGAATGAGGATTTGACACTCGATGGTCCAATGTCTTAATTATAATTTAATTTTTTATAATAATTACAAGAAAATAAAATCAACTTTTATAATAATAATAATAATAAATCAATTAAAATTTGTACATATATTTTTTTATTTTTTTAAATGTTACTCTAATCTTACTCTAATATTTTTTTAATGTTACTCCAATCACACAACTATGTTTTTAACTTAATCTTGTAATTAAAAATAAAGTGATTTTCAAAAAAACATTAATAAAAAAGAGTGTTTTATAAACAAGATAATTATATATTTAATCATCATAATCCATGAGATATGATGTTTAATTAATTATGATATTTAATTGATTTATTTAATGTTGAGTAATTGGTTCATTATCCTCAAAATATGTTTAGTAAACAAAGTTAAGTTTGGTTTCTAGGTTAGACATGTGCATTGTTTCAATAAAGTTGGAAGGAAGATTAATGCATTTGAAAACTAATTCTTTAACATTAATTGTATGGTTAAGTTGGAGAATATAATTTTTATATAATGCAATTGCTTTTGAGCAAGTATTTTTCGTTCTTATTTGAAAACAACTTTCCTAGATGCCAATGTGTCCATGTCTGAGCCATTGGATCAAATGTTAGATGATTGAAATGTTTTAGGCCATTAGATGCATAATTAAATAGTTATATATATTTTTTTTATAATGTTATTTATTTTTATTTTTTTTTAATAAGTTAAATTGATGTTAGGTGTATAATATAAATTTTGTAATGTCATGTTTAACATTTTGACTATGTCAAATTACACAAAAATAAAAATAAAATAAAATAAAATAAAAAGATTGACATAATGTAATGAACATTTTAACTAGGCCAAAATACAATAAAAAACAAAAATAATAAAATAAAATAATAATAAACTATAAAAACCGCCCATGGTATTGACCTTATTTGAAAACAACTTCCCTAGCTGTCAATGTGTCCATGTCTGAGCCATTGGATCAAATGTTAGACGATTGAAATTTTTTAAGCCATTAGATCCACAAGTAAATAGTTTTATATTTTTTTTTATGATGTTAGTTTTTTTTTTTCTTTTTAATAAAGTAGATTGGTTTTAGGTGTATATAGAAATGTTGTAATGCCATGTTTAACATTTTGACTATGTCAAATTACACAAAATAAAAATAAAATAAAATAAAATAAAAGATTGACATAATGTAATGAAAATTTTAACTAGGTCAAAGTACAATAAAAAAAAAACAAAAATAATAAAATAAAATAATAATAAACATTTAAAACAGCCCATGGTATTGACCCATGGTATTCATGTGGAATACAGTTTATTAAATTATTTTAGAGGACATGATTTATCTTGAGCAATAATGCTGTTCATGATTCTCATTTCTTAAATAAAACTAAATTTACCTTTGATTACTTAATTGTAATAGTTTTTAATTACATAACAGTTTGTAACTACATACATACTCTTTCCGATTTTTTGTGTTAATGAATATCCAATTTCTTCTATTAAAAAAAATGTATACATATCTTTAATTACTTAATTGTAGCTAAAAAATATTATATGTTTTTTACTTTATAATCATAAACAAATTTCATATTATATGATGTAAAATTTACTCAACATTTTATTATGAAATTTTAAACAGGGTTTTTCACTACATAATTTTAGTTTTTATAATTTTTTTATTTTGCAATTCAAACAAAGTTTACAAAAGAAAAAATAGTTTTATAAAATTGGCACTATGTGATTAACAATAGAGTAAGTTGACATAACCCTAGGGGGTTCTTTTACAAGTTTTATCATAACCTTTCCCTTCACCCAATCTAAAACTTATATCATGAAATTAAACTCCACACAAACCAATTAATTTATATTACATGGATAAAAAACAATATAAAAAAAAGGAAAATAACTATATATAGATTTAAATATTACATTTTTGTGTTACTATGCTCTCCAACAAAGTATGATAGAAATGAATTTGGAAAAAGTCATGAAGCTTATCTCAAGTTCCATTCATTCAGATCTGAAGTATATGGAAGAAGAAAAGTAGGCCAATGGAGACTTATCAAGAATATATTATTCTTTAGAAGGAAACGATGTTGAAAAAGGCTACGAAGGACCAAATAGTAGAATTAAAAACATAGGAGGACTCTTCATAAAATGGGTTAGTCAAGGATTTTGGAATCCAAATGAGCTACATTATCTCATGGATTCAAGCAAACACTCAAAAAGAGACAAACAATAGTGATATAGAGACAATTTATTTAGAAACAAGAGAAAGCTATAATTACAGCTTGGAGATAGAGTTATGGTAAGAGAAACATTCCAATTGTAAAGAGGAGTCAGAGTTACATGAGTAGTAGTTCACTCAACATAATTCTCCATCGCTTATTCTGGAAGATTTGGAGGTGAGAAAGTTCCTACTACCTCATCAGTTGAAGAAGGCCCACATGAGAAAATGAGAAGATATTCCTCAATTCTAGTTTTTAAACTTCCGTGGTTATAGTTATTGTAATCAGAAATCGGATTATCCACGGTATCATGGAAGACTTGTTGATGTTTCGAATCCAAACGGGGATCCATCTTCAGGACGAGAAAGAATGAAATAAAATTTCATTCTTTCTCGTCCTGAAGATGGATCCCCGTTTGGATTCGAAATGTCGACAAGTCTTCCATGATACCGTGGATAATCCGATTTCTGATTACAATATTCCTCAATGTTATTTTAATTTGACATTAATTCACTCTCTTTTTTGTCTAGTATTCTCTTTACCTTTGCCCTTAAATTCAATGGCTCAAAAAATACTATACAAAAGACACTTACCTATTCCAATATGTTTAAAAAAGGGGTATTTTTAAAGGGTCGCTTGGGGAGGAATCTATTATTTAAAAGACCAGGAAAATAATTTCCTTTCAAAACCAAAATTTGCTATCACTAGGGAAGGGAGTTATTATAAGTAAATTTTTTTCCCATTCTTGTCACTACAAAATTTGATTGTTGCTTTTTATTTGATTGGAAAATAAATGATCTTTAAAATGCACTAAAGTCTTGAATTATGGTCCTTAAAGAAGTCGCTAGATTCCCTCATTATGAGCTGATTTTTTCTTCTTACTTCTGGGTCTTAATGATTTGTTATTCTGAGGTGAAAAGTTCCAAAGAAGTGGAATATTGACCGTTCAAAGACAAATTATGGAAATATGACTGTAGATAATTTATTAATATAAATGATCTGAAGTAATATTAATTAATCATCCCCAAGGGTTTAAAAAATCCCAAAAGTATCCTATCCATAAAATTTACTATTAATATAACTCTATGCTCTATGTTCAAATGATAGGTAAAGGTGGATTTACCATACTTAAGCTTCTTAGTAGTCTCTTGTGAAGTACAAAATTTCATAGTGATAAGTTTTTATTCCATTAAATAATTCTAATTGTAAATCTGAGTCAGAGTTCTAGGAGTAGTATCAGAGGAATTCAACATTGCGAATGTGATAGAAGCAAATAATTTCATGGAAGGGTGAACTCTGCGCAACCTGGTCATAAAAACCAAGTGCATCCTTAATGGAGAAAAAAAATAAACATGCAGATTTTGTCATATAGAGGTCTTGAGTACTTTGGCCAAACTTTCCCATCCATTATCACAAAACACATCTTACATGCAATTAATAACAAAGAAGTTGTTCCGCATCAATTACCCAAGGTGGATTTTTTAATTTTTTTTAATTTCTTTTAAAGGCTTACCATTTTCTATATATCATAAAAGCAGATTTCTATACATATACTGATACATTTCGTGGCCTCAACCTTCCTGAAGGAAACTAGGTCTGTCGGCCACTAGAGTGAATTAAAATCCAACTAATATTGAAATTTTTTTTCCTTCTACTTGCCGCTATATCTAATGTCCAAAAAAAGTATAGTTTTGCCAATGGTTGTAAAAACTTGTCGCAAAAATCATTAAAGAATAAAATACTAATAAGAGCAAATGTCACCCATCAGAAGAGTCAATAGGTTCTGGGTCTTTTGCAGTAGAACCCGACATCTCTACTTGCTACATTGCTTGTAGTTGTTTTTCAATTCTTCAGATTATTGCCGTAGCATGGGATTGAGACATGACAATATCGCTGATTTCTTGTTTAATTTGTTGCAACTCTAAAACCACTGAAGGGTTTCCTTTTTTTTCCTGCATGCTAGTCATGGCCTTCGCCAAGACACACTTGAGCTTCCAATAGGTGTTGATAGATTGATGGAAAAGGGATAACCTTCCTCTTGTATTCCCCGAGTCATAGAGGAAGTCCATCGTGGCCTCCTGCTGCTTGGTATCTTCATCTTCAGGGTTAGTCTATCTTTCCCAGCCTTGGATGGTATTTTGGATTTGAGTTGGGTTTCCAGCTTCATAAAGATCATAGATATTTTCCATAACTTCTTTATTACTTTTCCTTCCGCGCTTACTAGGTCCCTCATTCTAAATCGGTTGTTTTTATTTCCCTTTTTTTATTCCTTTGCATTTTTCATATTGTCCTTTTGCCATTACTTTGGCCTGACGGGCAGATTCCAACTGCTTTTCTGTTATCTCTATAATACTTTGGAACATGCTTGTATAAGGCAACATAAAATTAATAACAGTTTGCAGGTGAATTTTGGTGGAGTTCACTACATCCTGATATATTGGTGGATCCTCAGACATTGAAGGGAAACCAGCCTTTTTCTTGGTATTAATATAAAATATAGAGACATTTAAAATATCTTTGTAACAGTTGAGATCTAGATTACTTTTGAGGTTTTTTTAGCATCGAAACTGAAGGTAAGGAATCTTGACATCACACAACAGAGAGATTTGTTGAGATGGGGAATTATGGGTTTGAATATTTTCATTTATGAGCATGCAAGCCTACTCATACACTTGACAGGTAGCGTCATTGTTGATGGTGCTAGGACCCCGAATTGTGGGATGAATCTCCTACGAAGGGGGTTTCCAAGGAGCTTGCATGTGGTTCTCATCATTAGACAGGGGTGTTGGATAAGGAGCGTCAGGGATAAGGCCATGAATTAGCTTGACACTATTATTAAAACACCTACAAGGGTTTAGCTAGATTTCTACACAAAACCACAGACTTGACTGAGCATTCTTGAGACATAAGAGTGGGCTTCTAAAGCAGGGCTCAATAACTAGAGACCCTGCATTAGCATTGTAACAGAAAAAATGAAAGATAAAATCATACTTTCAAGCAAACCCGCTAAAGGAGTGAAGAACTTCCTGCATGGCATTACAATCATCTTCCAAATTGGTGTTGCCTTCATAAATTCCGATAGTAACAGGAAATTGACAAAGGAGGGTGGAAATAGCCATAACATACCAAATTTCTAGACGTCATCGTAGCTCTACCTCTGTTTCCT